>CAXAMN010021112.1:538903-563459 GCA_963970005.1 Durusdinium trenchii | reverse complement strand
AAAAACATCTTCGAAAACCAGATCTTCACGCTTGAGGAGAAAGATGGCAACCTCTGCGCCCTTCCTGGTTGTGAGAAAACATGTGATGCCTCCAATCCAAAGAACAAGTTCTGCTCCAGGCGCCACTTCTACCTCCATGCCCATCGACAAGGTCAAAGGCATGATGTTTGGAGAACGGCAGCCATGTCGGCTGTAACTTGTTTGATTGCGAATGAAATGCCAGTTGTTGAAGGAAGCCCCACCGAGAACGATGAGCACATCCCTGAGTCCTACCTGGGCACTCGCTTTTGGCTCACTGTTGGTGTTTTGGTTTTCTTTGCATGCATTGGCCTGGAGCACATGACCTACAAGATCTACAATCTCTTCCTCGAGAAGGCAATGGTTCTGTGGAAGAAGAATGAAGTGAATGAAAAAGAAGAAACGGTCGAGACCAATGACCGAACTTGCACCTTGCCTCAACATCGTGAAGAAGTGATGGAGCAAATCCTGGCCCTTTCCAGACGACCAGGTATTGACTACCGACCGGGCATCGACACCGGCAGTTCGACTTGCAACTCTGATAGCGAGCTTGAAGATGAGGAGTACAACCGATGGAAAAGGCTTCTCAAAGAAGTTGAAGATGAACCCAGCTCCAGCGATTGGAGGAAATTGTTGAGAGATTTGAATGATGCGAACAGCGCCTTGGATGATCAGACACGCCTCATCCTGACCACTGAGGGCTACACGACCCAGCGCTGGCGAAAATTCCGAGAGCTTTTGAAAACAGAACGAACTCAAGGCTTCTCGGATGACCAGGTGCGTCAATGGCACCGGATGTGGAATGACAACATCTGCTTCCTTGCTGATTGCAATCAGCGCATTGTGAGGCAGAGGGCTCGCATTGAATCCCTTGAGAGGATCAACCGCCTTCAGTTCCTGAATGAGAAAGGTGAGATCAAGGACAAGATGGTCCAAACGAAGTTGAGTTTTGATGGAGAAACCACCTTGCCTACAAGGACAGCCACCGTCCTTCCTGACCATGCCTGCGGAGCATGGGAATTTCGAAGTGACCTGAATCGGTCATGAGGGCTTGAATTTTGAATGTTTTTCGAAGGCCATAAAAAGCTTTTGGCCTGTGTCAACATGCGAATGCATTTTGCTGTGCACCTGTCATGAGGTGTCATGTTTTCCATTTGAGCGATTCCCGTCGCATCTCTGTCCGAAGGGCCCTTGAACCGACCGCGTTACGACCTCGACACTCGCAGCCATAAAGAGCTTTCTTTTGTGCGCTTGGACGCTTTGTGGACTTCGGTTGCCAACATTGCGATTGAGATATATATATATATATATGGACCCCCCTGAAATTCAAACCCCACCACCACCTGGCCGTTTCTCGGTCAAGATCTGCCAGTCCCGGGTCACTGCCTGGATCCATGTGACGGGTCACTGTCTCGGGTTCGATTCGCTCGAAAATGGGGTTTTCTTGGGGAGTTGGGTTTATGCCTCGACTTTGGGAGTGGATCTACCTGTAGGGTTATGGACCGGACCTGCTCCAAAGGACCTACATGTCGTCACCTCTCTTAATGCAGGGGTCTTGCTACCCTGCCTTGGGGGGTACTCTGCGGAAAGTCGTCTCTTTTTCCCAAACACAAGCTAACTCTGTTGGTTGGAAAGGGACTCTGCTTTTGGGTTGTATGCTGGGGCTCTGTTTGAAAGGTGTTCTAAGGCACCATAAGGCACCCACAATTATGGTTGATGTCAGGTCTGTGTAGTCTTAGGATCCTCAAATCCCTCAGAGGGACCGTAAACGGGCTGTTTTCACTGTTCGCGAGCATGGGCCGCTGTTGGGAGCCTTCGGCCGTAACTCTACACATCTCAACGTTGATGTCGACACCCTGATCCACCCAAGAGGGCAGAATCGATCTCTGCCCATGGGTCTCGTGGGATGGGTCTCCTGACCTCTTTGCCCAACGATTGGGGAGAACTGGACCATCCGTTTGGTGAGACGGTCCCAATGCATGGTTGAGTGGATAATTTAACATATATATATATATATACCAGGGGTCACAAAGGGGTGGTGTTTGGTCCCTAAGTGAGTGGACAATGGGCACCCCTAACCTCCAATAGGCACCCCTTTGTGACTCCTGGTATATATATATATATAATCATCCTGGAGCAGACAGAATCTACTTTCGTAGGGGGTGTTTTTCTTTTTGAACAAACTCAGGGTTTTTGACATCACTTTCATTGTATGAAGACTGACCCTACAGGTAGAATATAGTGATAAGATTCTTATCAACTCCTCCGACTCCTCCCATTGCGGAATTTGCTCCTTTGTTATTTTCATGTTCTGTTCCTATGTGTATTATCTAAGCTTTCCTTTCCTTTTTTCTTTTCTTAGAACGAACAGAAAATAGAACGAACAGAGAAGGAAAAGGACAACAAAGGAAAAGGAAGAGAAGCCCCTACAACCATATTCTATCTATGGGGTTTGGAAGGGCCGGTTTTGAGGATTCGTCCATTCTATCTACGCCAGGATGAGTATATATATATATTTATATTAGATTATCTTAGAAGGTCAGAGAATAGTTTTTCTTTAAGCTGCTGATCAACGTCGTGTACTTTGTTTTTGTTTGTCCATGTATAGGCGAGGAGGGGCGGTTCTGGGTGGGCCGGACTGCGCTCAAATGGCGCTGTCTTCGATCAGGGAATCTGGGCCAAACGACAGGCTGAAATTGGGTTGTGCAGTATGTTGCTTGGGCCAAACACACTAATTGAACTAATCTTGCCACTGGTTCCTGCCAGATGCACACTGGAACTGGCCTTTCGTAACCTGAAACTGGGAGTGTTTGATGCCCACTTGGAGTTTCTGATGCCCCCCTTCTAGCTATCGGCTGGATGCGCAGCACGGTCTTCGGCTCCAGCAGCCACCGTCCTCGACATGTCGGACATGTCGGACATGTCGTTTCACCGCACCGGTGTGGTGCTGCAAACATCCGGAACGCGGTAACCTGTCCGTTGGAAACGATGGGAGGGGAGTGACCACTACTAATTGCCTACTGCTGCTGCTGCTGCTTCTACTATTGCTACTGCTACTGCTACTGCTACCTCTACCATGTCTTTTTTTGGAGACGATCTTAAATCACTACTTGATCAGAGTGTACAACACCCTGCAGAGGGGGTTTAGATGGATTTCCATTGGGCACCACACTTGGGCCCATAGTGCGATCAGATGGCTTTGGAGATGAGAGAAAGAATCCGAGCTGCTGGTACCGACGGAAGGGATTAAATCAGCTACAAACACGATTGTTTTCTTGACAATGTTCATTTCCTCAAATGCTGACATCTTATATAACAACCTTTGAGCTCCTCAACGCTTGAGGCAGGCTATGCACTTGCCATTACTCCTGTTGAGCTTACGACTAAAGTGTCAAAATTGAAAAATATCAAGGCGCAAAGAATTTGGATGAGTTGGAGTTGGCAACTTGTTGACGTCCGCTCTGGTGTTGGGAAGTCCGGAAGGCCCCACACTGGCCCCTCCTCTGCGGAGAAAGGATCACTTTTTGGTCACCTATACTATAGACCATTCAATTTTGTTGACATGTAGTATCAACAGATCAACGTATCAACATGACTTTGACAACCTTTTCAGTTGAAATTGAGATCTTCACCTTGGTGCCTTTGTCGCGATGCCCAACACACACAGAGACAGCTAAGTTTCGGCGGACACTTCCAGCACCATAGCAGAAACGGGTGCTATAAAAGATTCCATGGCACCACCCATGGCAGGGCGGTTTATAGACCCCTTAAGATGTATTTTCAGTCCAATAACCAGCCATTTTTTCTGGGTGGTATTGGTAGGAGGCACCTTGTTTTAGGTCAGTGAAGCTTGCCCACTTCAGCAGCACAGATGGCGCGCGGGCACGGCACTCTTGCCCACTTGCCCACGTGCCCCTTCAGCGCTCCGCAGCACGAACCCGTCACCTCTCCTTCAAGCCGATCTGTAGGGTGGTAGGATGACCGGATGGGATGACCTTAGGGGGCACCGCCTGCACGGCTGCACGCCTGCGCTGGGGCGGTTGAGATGTTGACCTTCTCGGTGAGCCCAGATGGAGCCCAGCTGAGTTGAGTGGAAAACTGATGTGTCGAGGGGGTTGAAGGTGGGACTTGGAGCCACATCATGTGGTTGGCGCCAAGCTGCCCACCCAGTCACGATGGATTCCCAAAGACCAAGTCTCGAGATCTTGGTGTGAGGAGATCCCAGAGATTACTGTCAATCTCTGTACATGAGGGATTGGAGAAATTAAAGAGAGTGAAGAAAGGGAAGAGAGGCAGTTAGCATTCCAGGATATTCCAGGGAAACTGGCCAATGAAGTTGGGCCAAATTCATTGGGGGGTTTTGGTACCCAAACTTGGAACATTGGCTAGCAAGCTTTTTTGAAAGACACTTAGTATTGCAGGAGAATGTCACGGCATCATATGTTCATGTTGCTGCACCAACATACTGTAACACTAGCCAGTAGCCCGCGCTGCTCTTGAACCCACACCGGACCGATTGGCTGTCATCGATAGGTCATCCTGCAGTAAGAAGAAAGCAATCTTGCTACCCCCACGCAAGTTAGCACCCCTGAATGTCGCTTGGATGGGGGTCGATGGGTATATTAGACCACCGACATTGGGGATATTGGGGTAACTTGTGCCATCTACTTCTACTCGCAGTCCATTATAATACGGATCGATGATATGAATCATGACTTCTCCCATCGCGCCCCGTTGGCAGCACTTGGAGAAATTCTCAGACTTCCTTCGCAGGACGAGAAGAAAAAGGATGAAAAGAAAGAGAAGCATCTCGTTTGCCGAAGCGGTGTGGGCACACTGTCTAGCGGCAAGGTCTACATGCTGCATCATAAAGGGAATCAATACATGTCTGTCACATTCGACGCCTGTTGCCTGTGGCCTGTCCCTGGGATGTTCAGGCCTCGAACTCTTTCGGTGCCGTTAGCGTACTAGTAGGCGAACGGCTAAGAAGGAGACTCAGCCATGCGAACGAGATCTGGGAGGGTCAGCCATCGAGTTCGCCTGCCCAGAGTTCGAACGCTTCACAAACATTACGGATCATCACGGTTCTTGTTTGCAATGGGTGGTGAAGTGCCATATGTGTTTGCATCTGAACCCGACATGTCAAAGACATATGGCACTTTGCTTGCACCGGACGTCTCCTTGCAACAGCCTCGCGGCTCCCGGTCGGTAGAGAGTGCTGAGGAAGGAAGACAAAGATAAAGATAAGAAGTGCGGGCACCCAGCAAACACAGTACAGCAATTTGGTGATTAGGTTGGATGCCATCGCTATTAGGTTGGAGGCCATCACCAGTAGGTTACCTTTCATTTCATATCTTCTTTTCTTCTTCTTTGGAAAAGCACAACATCCTGCAGTTCCAAAGGACTGCTATCCATCAAAGGGGATATGAGGTATTAACATCACTGGATGGGTCCGGAAGCCTTCCTGAACTGCTGGACAATTCGGACAAGAATGTGATTGCTTGGGCAAGCCCTTGAATTCAATGGTGGACAAGCTGAAGTCTCTTGACTGACCGATTGATTTGTGCAGCAGCAGCTACTATGGGAGGATTCGACCATGCATACATGGTTTGGGTTGGCCACCCCGTGCTTGGTTCAGAACGGAAAGAAGCTTCGTTTGTGGGTCGGTCCAATGTCATTGCATCCATCACTCATGCAATTCCATGTATGTGAGTGTGTATGTTCAGCTTCTTGCAGGGGGCCGAACTGGGAGGTCTCCCCATTTTCACACCCATGTGGCTGTGGGTGGCGTCACTGGCCTTACGCTCCCCACCGGCAACGCTGGCGGAGTTCGTCCCCTGGGCCCCCGGTACGTTTGCAGGGCCCTGGAGTTAGGGGTCCGAGTTGTTGACCCAGCGATCCATGACCAATTGCTTTGGAGAATCACTTGCCGCCCTGGTTCGCTGCAACTGATTCTGTAGCTCATGTGGGTGGCTGTGGGTCAATGGCACCAGGGATCCGACCGGTGGACCAAGCGATCCATGAACCGTTCAGAACGACTGCGGTACGACAACTGCATGGTTTGGTGCCACCATTCGAGATTCAGTATTATACACTGGTAATTAGTATTAGTCATTTTAGGTCATTTCTGGTGTTTTATTTCTTTTTTCACCCCTTGCCATTGTCCCCTACGCGAACCAGCCCTGCGACAACCCCATCAGTCAGCCGGCGTTTCCACTTGTCAGAAGCCCCCGCAGTCCGGTCTTTTGGCGCCGAGGCGAGATAAAGATCGCGACCGGGACAGGGATCCTGGGAGAGAAGGGGATCGGGGGGGGTCCCGATGTTCTTCACTGATTGGGTATATATCAGAGGCAAACGGAAGGGTAGTGCTGACACCCTTTCTCCACACACCCTCCATTTAGCCTTCAATATAGTAGCCAGAATGGAACCGGATAGTTGTTTGAGAATTGAGCCGGGCATGCGGAAGTGAAGCAGTTGGACGCACACCGACGCACACCTATCTAATGCGTCGTTGAAACACCTCAATTGGCCTAAATAGCCCAAATGTGTTCTCTTTCATGTTCAACATCCTTTTTGTTACAGCAGCCCTGTGAAAAGCTGTGCGGACTACACCTGGTCCCAGTCAACCTGTGAAAAGCTGTTCAGCTTGGCGTGCAGTCTCACCGGTGGTTCGACATTGCTTTGTTGGCTTCATGGTGCCTGGATTGCTGGAGGAGAATGACTCGAGATCCTCACGTCGTTTTCTTCTCGTGAGTCACCAGAGTCAGACTCGGCTTCCACCCATGGAATGGTAGGATCTTTCCAAAACCAAGCACTTTCTGCATTTATGTAAACTCAATGGAGGTTTCTTGAACAAGGGTCCATCTAGAGGGCTCCAATCTGGAGCCTTTGGGGGGTTTTAGAAGACGGATTTTCATCATGTTCGATCATCTATATAAGCAGGTCATGCGATCATAGACACGCCCTCGCCCTTGTTCCGACGACGACCACCTGGATGTTCCGGGTTCGGAGGTCAGTGGTCGCCCGTCGGTTTTCGCAGGGTCCGGAGCTAATGATGACTGTGCCAGGACCTTCCATCTGAGGTGTCTATAAATAGCCTCTTAGAGGTTAAGTTAAGGGGTGTCCAAAACCTACTGGGCTTGGAAGGTGCTGGTGGATGAATGTTGATTCATGACACCCCCTCCCAATGTCGATCGTAAAACCTTTTCGTTGAAGGGGTTATTCATCAAGAGTCTACATTACACACCCAGCTTGCTGAATCTGCAGGACCGCGATAAGCGCGACAAGGCCTGTGACGGTTGTTAGGCGCTAAGGCAGCGGCGCCGGTAGCGAGTCAGAGCAATTCTTCGAGGCAACCACAATTCGACAGTCTCAAATGTTCAAGACACGTGGAGCTAGACAGATATGAATCTCACCAAGTGTTTGGTTGATTGATAGATGTTAAAGCAATTGTTGGGCTTGCTCAGAGCTTTCAAAAGACTTCCCACCCCAGTTGCTCCTCCAGTAGGTTTTTTGATGCTTTTTGGGTCTATGTTTAAGCGTGTTCAATGTCCAGTCCAGGAGAGCACAGACCACTGATTATATATATATACATGCATATATAGTCATACAATGGCTTTTATATGGCTTTATGCATTTACCCAACCACAGTACTAAGGAGTTTACACCCGAAACCCAGCTCAAGCGTTCTATCTGTTCCCAAAGGAACGAAGCGATGGGAATTGACGGCTGGAACCGGTTGCACACGACCGATGGGGACTGCCACGGCCCCATCCACGGGCAGTAGGGGGGACTGCCATATGCCGAGAAACGACCCCCAAAACCACCCCTGGCCGTATAGTGGCATAGTTGTAGGATGTTGTAGGGAGTTTCATGGAGTGTACTCGCACGTATCTTGCCGTTGGTTGAAGATGTTGTTTCATGTTTTTTCTCATGAATGAATCCACTAGGCCCTGGTAATGGGATCTACCCAACAGTATAATTAGACTCTATGAAAACCCTAGAAACCAGGCATGACCCCTGTTTTGAGAGGAAAGGGCCATATTTGGGGTGCCTGGTGTGTGGTTGGTGGTCCAAAAGAGATGTCATTCAGGTTCTATGTTCTAACAATATACTAACACATACATAGGTCGCTATGAAAGGACAACCAGCTTAGCGCACCAATCAATTCATGGACTTGTTGGTACATGCCTGGAGTCCCCAAGAACAAACGTTGCCGTTCCCATTCTCAGGGCTTTCCCTAGCTGCGGCCAGGACCGACGGAGAGACCGAGATGCGGGAAGCCCTGGTGTCACGGTGGCGCCCGCAGGTGTCACGCATGTCACGGTGCCAAGTCACGCAGACCGAGATAAGAACCCAGAGGTTGAACAGCCTTACCACGTCCTTCTGGAGCACAGACCAGGGTCCGAAGGTTCAGGTCTCTCAACCTCTCTTTCCAAATCCTTTACAAAAAAAACGATGACAGTGTTTTTTTTGTTCATCAATGGATCATCAAAGGTTGTTTGTTTCTCCGCACTGGAGAGGTTAGTCTTCCATGATATGTTGGGGCGCGGGAGTTTTGTGTTCAAGTCTAGCGAAGTAGGACGTTTCTTTTTTTTTCCCTCCCAGATGAGAGGGACATGTTCAAGACGTACTGGCAAGCCATAGACACCACATGTATGCACATGTCAAACTATCTATGTTAACCGACATTTTATGAAAGATACAAATCCATGCTTAATCCATGGTACATGTTTATGATTGATGTTTTGTGACCTGGAACACGTGTTATTATCTTTACCTGCCGTCACCTCCGGACGCTAGTCAAGCCCAAATCCTTCCAACAATAAAAAGTATATTAAAAAGAGCAATATAAACTTCAGAACCACTTTTTAGCGAAACACTTGGAACATTGAAACCGACATACATCCAATTAAACAAAAATAAGTAAAACATCCAAAAACATCCAAAAACAATAGCAATCCTTGAAATCGGCTCAGCGTAGTTCGTCAAAAGCACAGGTACCGTCAAAAAGAACGTCCATCGCAAGAACACATGAATGTTGTTTCATGAAGTTTGGTATTGACAGCCTTCAGAACACATCAAGCAAAACAAACAACATGCCATTCATCTCAGTGCTCTCTGAAGCAGGGGCGTCCTCGGGAATCGGATCGGAAGCGATGGACGAGTCCGGCGGACGAAGCACGGGTCGGTCGCCGCCTTGACGGTCGTAGGGTCGCCTTGGCGTGATCGTGAGGGAGTCCGTGGCGGAGTCGAAGTGGCCAAGTTGGCGTATCAGTAGCTGGACTGGCCAGGCTGACTGGCCACGCACTGTGGTAGAAATGAGGGGTGCCAAAGTAGCTTCTGGCAAACTCCGGACTCGGAACTGGGGACTTGGTGGAATATTTAAAGTTTCTAATTGGATCTGTGCACCACAACTTCCAACTTGAATATACTCGAAGCATTAGATCGTGAGTTATAATTGCGGCTTATTTGAGACATTCGTTCTTCTCAGAGGTCCTATTGCAATGGGCGGAGCTAAGAAGGTGACTGCAACATCAGGAGCCAGGAGCTTCAAATCCGACAGCATTACTTTGGAGCCACTTGTGAAGGCCCAAGCAAGCGAGCGACTTGAGCATGCGCTATTGCGTGCCAATTGGCGGCACCTGCATTCAAATTGTGTCCAAAGTCGATGCTTTTCAGCAGTCACTGAAGCGAGGAAAGCTGCACGTCATCGGTTTGGAAACTGCGCCTGGCGTTGCACGTCATCGACTGGCGCTTGAATGAAGATGTCCTTCCTTACCACCTTGCAGCTGCTATGGTTTGAAGGGTCTCCACTCATCGAAACCCAAGATTGGTTGCATGAGCTCAAGAACCGTGGTCGCATGCGGGGTGCCCATCGTGATGCGCCCGATCCCCAAGCCTGTGGTTATTGTTTTGCAACTGTCCCGGTTTGCTATACTGCATTCATTTGCATCCCTTGTCCAAAGCTCCAGGCGTATCAGAATCAAGTGCAAACCAGAAGGGCGGCGCACCGACTGTGGTCACGAGTGTCTGAGATTAAAGCATAGCACTTCCGTTGCTGGTACAACATGTCCAAGATTGTTGTAAAACTCCATGGTGTGCGTGCCACATGACGGAACCGACCTTGCATACATGACGGAACCGACCTGGACCTTCCGGTCCTGAACCGAACCGGACGAAGCGGATGAACCGGACCAGTGGGACTGGCATATATGCCCACCGATCATGGCGACCAGGGGTGGTGACAGGGGGGTCTGTCTGGGGCGGCAGTCCTGTGGCAGTCCCACGGGTCGTGTATGGGATATATCCTATCATATCCTATCCTGAAATGGTAGCGAGTTGAAGGTCCCAGTCTAGATGTTTAGCATTGCTACTTGTGGCCACCCACTCACCGATCTTTGCTTTCGAACACGCACGCCACGCCTAACTTAGGCGAGTCGATCCGCGAGCAACACCAAAAGAAAAAAGGAGACGGTGGAGGGGAAACGTGACTGGTGGCTGCCACAATACTTACAACAACTGGGTAATTATATACTTCCATTGACCCTGAAACAACCGAACGCGGATGCATGAGATATCATGAAATAGATGGAGTGTGTGCTTGGTATGTGGGTTATGTGGGAACATGTGGGAACCATAGAGATGGGACACACGGTCACAAACAAAGACTATGGCACATATTGAACGTTTGATGCAGGTCTTGTTTATGTATGATGTTCTTTTTTTTTAAACACTTGTATTGGTTGGTCATACACTTTCGCGATCTTTCGCGTATTCACCAACAAGAGAATGACATTTGCCCGTATCCGGGGAACAAATACCATCATTGCGTCGTGCAGAGTCATTTTTGATACAGTAATTAGAATTAGAATAGGAATCTGGCTTAAATTAAACTTTGAATGCCAAGAGGATCCAAATGGGTTGCGCCAACGGGGGGTTTCGGGGTGTCCATTCTTCACTCCTGCCCAGACGTTGAATCACAGCCCTTCTTGACCTGAAAGCCGATTAAAGGACACTTTGGACACTACCTGTAACCAAGAACAAGAAGCTATTAGTAGCTCCTGGCATTACGACTATACTTGTAGGAGCCAGAAGCTACTAGCAAGGAGCATCGCTACGAACGGAGCCAGAAACGACCAGCTAGCAAGGTATACCTCACTTGGTCTCCACTCTCAAGACGTGGTCCTTCGGATCGCTGTCTAAACCGGAGGGCCGTACCGAGTACCGGACCACCGTTGGTCCCACCGTTCGTCCGTTCGGAGCAGAGGACCGGAAGAAGGAGAAGGAGCGGAGCCGCAGACGGGCGCACTCAGACAGTCTCCGACGGGGTCCTCCGGCGACGTCCGGGCGGACGAACACGAGGACGTGAAGGATGTACTCCTGGGCCGACCTGTTGGTTTTTTCGATCATGGGCATGGACCAGATTTGGGTGTGTATTTAATACTAAAACAAACAACTCTGCCAATCAATGCCAGTTAATTGTGGTGTCTCCCTAGCCTAGTTTAATACACACCCATTTGGACACTGTTGTCCAATTTATTACCATTGTCACCGCTGTTCGCCAGTTCGCCATGAGCCACATTAGCACGGCACCTTGCCCACAGCACTATACGAGTTGCAGCAACTGGTCCTTTAATTTCAAGCCTGAACAGGTCTGTTGGCGTGTTTTGCAGGCAGACACAGACAATTAGTTCTTGTTGATGGGTTATAAATTATGGCTGAATCACGAATCACCATAGTGAATCCCGACTGCGCTGTTTGTTGTCAACATTCTTATGCCAATGATCATTTGGCCCACCAGGGGAAGAATGAACAACCACTACTGACCCTGATGGTTTTGTTGTTGGCAGTTTTGCTTGGTGCCAAAATGATCCGAGCCAGCTCGGTCTTCTCTCACAAACACCGAGGAGGCTCGGTCTTCTTCTCATTCAGTCAGACTCCAACCGCTACAGGACCTCGACGCGGACGGACCTGTCGATTCAGCTCGACGCTGACGGACCTGCCGAGCAGTGATGGCATCTCAGGTCGGAGCTCGAGCCCCAAAGCTCGAAAGGCGGAGAGGGAACGGGGGGAGAGCTTGGGTGTGGCTGGAATCGAGAGTTCGGAATGGGTTCGCTCTAGATTTGAGCCTTTTCAAACCACTACTGTGGCCGTTTTCGGGAGTTTTCCACTCCAGGAACTCAGTGTTTGCGGGCCAGTCAGCGAACTTTGGGGGGATTGGGGAGATGATGACCCCCCAAAGCTTCTGTTTGACAGAAAAACTGAGGGAGCGAGAAGAGACCCCGGAACCCCCCCCCAGGCGGTGTCCTGCAATAATGCGGTTCACATTGGACAATCTTGCATAAATTACAGCTGTTCTATTCATTCTATACTATATACGGTGGTTTGGCATTTTTGGGTACCCAGATGCAAAAAAAGCACCCGACACTGTCACGTCTCCCCCATGACGGAGAGGGGAAGCTGCGGGCACCGAACGTGTTGGTATCCGGACGCCTGGACGGGCGTCTTTAAGGCCAGTATTTAAGGATGTGGACGTCTTGCACAAGCTTCGGCAGTTTGACCTGGAACAACCTCTGACTTGGACTTAATTATATTAATATTAATATATATAACCTGTTTTATGATGCCATGCTCTTCCAACTTGTCATGGTCCCTGAGCTGGTTCAGGATCCAACCCCGCCAAGGGGGTTGTGTTGTACCAAACAGGGCGGGCCAAAGGTGAAGAGAATTGCAGCAGTCTTCCAACATCTTCCAACACTATACTATACAAAACTGAGACATGTTTCAACAATAGAAGCGTGTCTGACCGTTCAAACATGCTAAACCGAAACGTGCCTAGTTTCAACAGGCACCTATCGTAGACACTCTATGTATGGAACACATGCTGGAACAGACATCAACCAACCACAAATGGCCAAAACCTATACATGTACCAGCACCCTCCAACAGGTCACCACCTGCTACTTTTCAGTCCTGCAAAAGCTACCAGCTCGGAGACCAGGTCTCGGGTGCTGGCGGCTGGCCATGTTGGATGACAGTCCTGATTGTCAGGGTCTTTCAGAGTTCTTGAAAGCCCATGGGTTTCCTCGTTGGATTCGTCCGATTTCGTCCCTGCACCATTGGACCAGGAGAGCAAGCTCGCCGAGCCTCCGGTGTGGAGGCTCAGACACCTCGGGTCTTCTGGGGTAGAAGCCAGCGGTTTTGGCCCCATCCCAGCATTTTTCAGGCGAAGTCCCGAACCAAGCCAGGCTTTGGGTCAAAACATATGGAGCCCTTTTTGGGGGGAATTGCTACGACCCTGTGCCCATTCTCCCAATTCCTCCAGCCGGGTCCGACCAACGTGGAGCGTTCAGTCACAGCCAACCCTTCGACCTGCTGCCCCGCTGGCGTTCTTATTCCATCTTAAACAACATAACGAATACGAACGTTCGTGTCAGCACCAGGACATTGGCAGGGTGGTTTATAGACCCCCCTGACTGGGTGTTTTCTAACACATTCTTTCAGAAGTTTGTAGACCAGCGTATTAAACCTGCCAAGTCAGAAACCACCCAATGGGTGAATCTCCATTTTCAGCCAACCCAACGTTCCAACCATCAACCTTTTTCGAGCTCCGCGCGCTGTTGGTGCGTGAGTTGTTGAATGTCAGGACCGTGGTGCAGAGACGCGTGGTGCGCCCGACCGGGAGTTTGTTCAGGACTTCAACTCTCACCGGGTCACCGAGGATTGGCTCCCGAAGTCTCCAGATGAGAAGCCCAAACCTGTGGAAGCGCCTCGTGCGCCCGGGTGCCCCGGTTCCGGGGTTTTACGGGTGGAAGGCTGAGATGTAGTGACCTCGGTAGGTAGTGACCTCGGTAGGTAGTGACCTGGTGAGTTGGTTCACCACGAGTTATCAATGAGTCTCTGACTTAGAGATCACCAGACTGGGAAGGGTTTGGTTGAGTGTTTTCTTGCTGCAATGGGAGTGATCTAGGGGTTGGTTGGTACAAACTTCGCATGTGATTCTGTTTGATTGATTGCATGAATTTGGGAACCATGCAGGGATCACTTTTTGTTCAGGTTCAGAAGGATCTACTTACTCAGAAGTCATTCATGCCTTGTGCTTCAAGAACCTAGGGACCTAGTGCTCGCGAGTGCGGATGCATGCCCTGGGTTTCCAAGGGCTTGCCACCATGTTGGACACCACGCCGTCATAGTTGGCTCGAACTTAATTTGACTGTGACTTCCCCAAAACACTGTATGTATGTCATGTGTTATAATACATTGACCCCTCAAACCACCCAAGTGCAAGTAAATATGCATCCATGATCATCCATGGAGTGTTTGGATTTGACAGCCTAGGTTTTGCTGGTCGTTCGGTCGTTCGGTCACCCCCACATTTCGGACCAGGTCGACTTTAAGTCTTCCGCTGGCAACGACGGATGTTGCGGTTCCCGCACGATTTAGGCGGCATGGTGATGTAAGCACATCGACAGACGCCTTCATCTCCCCAAGAACTCATGTGACGCCTGAGCCGGAGCCGCTCCGGTGGCAGCCCCACCTGTTTCGGTTCGGTGGTGAGGGTGAGTGCCAGGGGGGAGTAGCCTCACACCTATCACTGCCTTATGAGGATATGGGACAGGAGCCCAAATGGGTGAGCTCCCAGCTACACCAATGTTTGGATGAATCGAATGCCGCTGAGGCCCAAATCGAATCCCGCGCCGGTGCCCGGCGAGGCCGTTCACCGATGACGGCACGTGTGGGAATGCCGTCACTTGAAACGGCTGCGTTCTGTTGGGAATGTGGGAATGAGCCCCTGCGTTCTGTTGGGGGATGTCCTGGCAGGTTTGATGATCTTCATTCCCAACACTGCCAGACCGTGTTTGCTGATAGTCTTCCTCCAGTTCTCTCAATCTGGTTTTTGGACATTCACTTCATCCGAGAAACCCCATGTAGGTTCTGATCACCTCCGAGTGGCAACTTGCCTGCATGCATCCCAAAACGACCGTTTCTTGATCGTTTTGAGTCCGCACGGCGACAGCGGAGACGAGCCGACCGCATCTCCAAGAAATTGGTCGAAAGCGGTACTAAAGGAGAGACGACGGTGAAATCGCAGTGGCCCACAACTCCCATGTCACTAGCCCAGCAATTTCCGAAGTCAGCCCTCAGTATAGGCCCCTTTAGAAGTAACTTGCCCTTCCACTGTGCTGTTTTTCAATCTTTTAGTGGCTATATAGAGGAAGAGTACGTGGTTTGGTGTAGGGAAGAGGATTTTTGTTGATCCATTAATGTTGGGATCCATTGCCGCAGGGCCGAGCAGCAGCACCGTTGCAACAACAGCACCGAACTCGGCCAAAACGCGCCGGGTTTTGGAACTGTTTGGATTGGATTGGTGAGGGGATTCCCTAGTAACATACAAACCCATTTGGACCTCTTTGGTTTGCTCAGAACAGTTCCTCAGATACGGATTGATTTGGCCCCAACCTACAGATTGCAGGGATTTGTTTGGGTCTCACCTCGAACAAAGCGTCCGAAATGGTATTTGCTGTCCTGATCCCAGACAATCGATAGGAGTGGAATGTGTACAGATTGGAACCCTCCCTTGACTACAGTGGAATAGTTTAGTTGCTTGCATGGATGGGTCATGATTGAGTCATTTACACTCCCGAACACTAACATGGACCCTGATCATGGGACCCGGAAAGATGGTTTCCTTTGCAAACCAGTGGTTTTCAGGGTCCATCTTAGTTTCGCACGGGGTAAACAACTAATTCCATACATGCATGGTCTGGTCCTATGGATTGATCCACTGCGTATGCGCTTCTGAAGCTCTTTGACACCGGACAAGAACTCCAAGTGGACCAACGAGACCTGGCAAATGGGTGATGAACAGAAGCTGAGCGTTCAGCAGGGCTAAGCCGGCTAAGCAGGACCAATGTTTGTGAAGGCCTGCACAGACGCTTTGTGAGAGACAACACTCATTGTAGGAGAGGTACCACGAAAAAAATGAATCTTCCTCTTCTGGTGTCCTTTGGACCTACAGACTTGAGCTCAGTACCTGTAGAATTGTCGGACTTTGGAGAGAAGATCGCGTTTTGGCAGATGTTCCCAAGAACATCGCTTTTCTTCAGAAAACATGTAGTGGAATCAGCAAAGACAGTAAGTTTTGCTCCCTCTCCCAACAATCCTATGGCCTCAACAGGGGTCCCTCTTGGGCCCCCACCCGGGGGTTGACCTCCATCTCCACAAGCTCCAACGTCCGACCACTCTTATTCGAGTTCGACGGCAGGACATGTGGATTGGCCGACACGAAAAGAGCTTGTACCAGGGCGCCGGTCTAGGGGTGGTGAATGGACACTCCTTAACCTCTAAGTAGACTCTATGGCTTCTATTATCATCCCTTGCAGGTCCCTGGTACCGAATCAACTCATTCGGAAGAAGCCCTCCACCGAGGCCTGCTAAAGCCGCAGGCGATGTGCCCGACTGGCTGCAGGACCTTTTTGCTCGGTTGGCCCAGCTCAAACAATTGGCTCGTGGCGGGTCGTGTTTGTTTTCGATGGCTGCAACAGGACCTGCAACTCTCGGAGCTCTAAGAAGTGATGCAAATTGGAAGCAATTGCAGTTGAAGAGTTTTCGGGCACAGTGCGGACATCTATTATATAAGTATACTGTCCTGGCATCTGTTTTTCGAGTTCCAAGCCCTTCCCAAAAGTTTGGAACGTGTGGGGTTCAGTGGTTAAGAACGAACCCCTCTTCATGATCCCCGCCCGATTCTCTTCCTTCTTTTGAGCCACCGACCCATGGAGGTGTCTTCCGAAGCCGTGACGTCCGGTCGAACTCCCAGGGTGGCTCCAATGCCCCGAGCAACGTGGCGGGGCCCTTGCTGCAGCTTGGCAGGACCCGTTTCGACCCGTTTCTGTTGCTTTTCCCATGAGCACCACGGAAAGGGTGGTGGATTCACACGTCTCCTCTGGTGACTTTTGTAGACTTCAAAGTGTCAGGTGGTGACCTGTTGGAGGGACACACCCCCTGTAGAATATCAGAATCCATTTTCCCTCCAAGTCCGGATGGAGCCTCAAGAGGTGGAGCCTCAAGAGTTGGAGCCTCTCCCATTTTTTCTGTGTGAAAGTGGTGGATTGGTGTGGTTTCCCTGGCGGGGTGAGGTGGAGCCCTACAGGTCAGGAAGAGCCCTACAGGTCAGGAATTGAGCTCATGAAGCTCCTGGAGTTGGTCATACAAGTTCACAATCATTCAATAGACTCAATGTCAAGGAGATCAGAGACCTGGCACTGGGTTAGACTGAACTTGTAGGGGGAATACCTCAGTGATTTGTAGGGTGTGTTCCAGTAAAACAGTAGAGCTGTCGGTAGAAGATGATCCACTGTTGTTGGGTCAGAACACTGACATCCACTGTCCCACACTGTTTGTTCTTTTTGTTTGGTGGAAACGGTCAAAAATGGTCGAAATGTGGATTCAAGACGGTCCCCAGAATCGGACTAAAGCTAAACAGTTATGCTTAAGATCATGTTCTCTTGCAGAAATCAACCAGATGGGAGCTGATGGGATGATGAACTTGACATGGTGCACTTAGGCGGCCAAGAGTACCTCATAGAGAGGCTGGCGGACTGCCTTTTTGAACCCGTTGCTGCGATCTGGGCATGGTGGGCTGAGAAGAGGGGCTGGTTGTGTTCCACATCAAAGAAAAAGCAGTCCATGAGCAGAAGCGAGCAGTTCCAGTCAGTCAGTCCAACTCATGACAAAACTGGTACTGCTTCTTCTGCTCGTTCCACTGCTCCTTTTCAGAACTCTGTCGCTCCAGCAGGTCGATCAGCTTATATAACTATATATTTTCTAGGCTATAGGGTTATATATATATAATTAGATATATCTAGGCTATAGGCTATAGGATATATAACAATATATATATCCTGCACCACCCTTTGGTACAGAAAAATTTGCTCGAGGTATGTTTCTTATAAATGCGCACGATTGAGTACATGTTCCAAGAAATGTGCACGTTTCAACTTTGGAAAAAAAAGGCGCTCGAGTTGCGCGATGAAAATGTGAAGTGCTTCAGAAAGCCATGGGATGAAGCAGAATGATTGTGAAAGCGATAAAGTCAAGCAATATCTGAATGTGATCAAGTCGATCCATCACTTTTTCCATTTCACCTCAGCCAACCTTTCTTCTTCCACTCACTTTTGTAGTGGCATAGTGCCCGCTGAATAGTCCTCAGCGCTATACACCAAGCATGGCAACGTCGGCTCATTCGGCAGACCTGAGAAAGCAATCCATGCAAGTGACCGAAGTTGGCATCAAAACACAAACATGAGGCACAGCATGGTCATTGTTTCCAAGTGGCTCGTCCAATGAAATCTTCATCTATCCATGTTTGGTAGCCTTAGGGTAAGAACAGCTCACTGACCAACATGCACAAACCAGCAGGGCAGGATGTTAACAGGTGATGTCAAAGGGCACGCCGGCGAAAGTATCCAATCTGCACCTTGATCAGCCAGCTGATCACACATCCACATCCTTGGGCGCATGACACAGCACATGTCTCGCACGATGGGTCATGGAGAGAACGCAACCATCTGGCTTTCAGAACCATTTCTTAATTGTATGTAACTCGGCTGTATTAAGAGTTGAACCAGGACAGGCAACAAGCACATGACACCTGCGAGACTCTTCTGTTTGCTTGCATGTGGTCCTATGGCACAACCAGCAGCACAGAACACACATCCCATGCATTAAAAGAAATCCATAAAAATATCTATATATATCTATGTACTTGGATATATAAAAAAGCGATGTACATGACTCTAGACAGCACCAACACTGTAGCATTCTTCAAAGAGTGCTGCGAAGGTTCATGATTTCTTGCTGCATGTGTGCTTTCGGCCGCTTGGCAAACAGCTTCCAAGATTTAAATTCACAGTAGGCATGCAGTGCACTGATTCCTTCCTTGGAAACACACAGGGCAATCGAGCAGGCTTACATCACATGAGCTGCAACACCACAAGCTGAAATGACGAGCAAGTTTCAGTCATTGATTGACATGCTGATACAGACTGCTCGGCAACATCCCTCTTGAGCCATGTTTTGTGGCTTGGGATGGATCGAAAGTACACATCGATATTTTGCAGAGTGAAATGGAGGAGAGCCCAAATATCTTGATCCACGCCCTTAGCTAGAGCAGCCAAGCCAAGTCTTCTCAACAACCACAACCAACTTCACAAACAAGGACCAAATAAGTCATGGGACATGCTCTTCCGGGTTCACTGTGCTCACAAGGTGGAGGAGCCACTTGGAAACCACCGTGGTGTCATAGCCTTTCCATGAGCATTTCGGAAAGTCTGAGAGCCTGACAGCTGCACGTACAGGCAAGACCCACACACAAACTCACATGCAATACGCTGGTCCATGCAACTCCTTTGGACACCAAGAAGCGATGTCATCTTGAATGTGGCAAGCTCAAACTTTGTCAATGAAGTATTCAACTTCATGGCCCGGCGCCATATATCAAAGGAATCAAAAGCATTGGACAAACGCGCATCAATGTTGTTCCCACCAAACAGGTGCCATCGGCAAGCAAGTAGAACCTCAACATCACAATTTCTCAGCAGGACACAGTCCAAAGCACATGCGTACCAACAGAAACCATGAGTGCAAGCGTGATACTATGCCACCTGCGCAAAATTCTCTTCCGATCCCATGATGCCACGTATGCATTTGGTCAGGGGGGCTGAAGCAGGGGTGGCAACCGGGAAGTTGGTGAAGCAAAGGCTGCTCTCCTGGGCGGACAGGATCTGCACCTGGCCGTTGGCTTCGCCACAATGCTGTTGCTTTCATGTTCCACCAGTCCTGAGGGCGCATCGGCTTCTTTCAAGCTACAATCAGACACATACAATGTCTTGATGGCAGAAATACGCCAAGGCACACTGCCATCACAGTAGTGACATTTTCTGAGTGAGGTAAAGCCTGGGGTCAACTTGTGCACCTTGCCTGAGCTCACATTGCTCTCTCAGCACCATCTCAGCTTCATGCCATGCAGATCATGTGCGTCCAGGCCACGCAAGTATACCCAATCACCCTTTATTCCAAACGGCACCAGGTATAGTCTCTCTTGTGCCCCACTGGCCAGGGTCACCTCAGAATAAATATGCAAAGAAGAAATAGCAAACAATCTATCAGTGAATTGAGAAGTGACAAATTGCTGGCCAAAAGACTGTCATTCCCTGCATGTACAGCATCGAAAGATCAGCAGCCACAGCATCATGTATAATGTCCAGGCTGGAGTCACCAGCATACTTTTCCCCAGGCAAGATTGCAATGAGCTGCCGAGATCTGAAGCTGTGTCCAGCAACTTTCAGCACCGGCTGCCAGGACACACACATGACTTGTCGACGGAGCTTGCCACGGCCCTCATCGCCGTGAAGCAGTATTGGCACACAAGTCTCCAAGTGATGTTGATGATCCGTGAACACTTCATGGTCTTTGTGCGTGCGGCTGCATCGTTGCCAAAACTCACTGAACCCACGCTTCCATGATGCAGCCTCATCGAAGGCATGTCCACCCAAAAGAACATGCCCAGAACTTTTGTCTAGCATGAACCTCAAGAAGCTCGAGGGAAGCAACACTGGCCAAGGCATGATGACGGATTCTCCTTTCAGGCGAACTGGTACCTGAAGGTCTGTAAGGCGCACTGAGAGGGTCAGGTGGTATCGATGCACCAGTCTGTGCAAGTTGCGGCTCCAATGCGCAGGGTTTTTCCAGCTGGAAATCTTGCTGAGCACCTCATTTGAACCTCACAACACAACCGCTACACTAAAGGACGACACCACCAACTAACACAGGTTGAAGCTCAGATCCTGACGTCCTCCATAGCGACCCAAATCAAACAAGCGAGTCAGGGAGACAATTTGTCTCGCCGAGTCAGCCTCAAGATTCAAGATTATACACACACCTATGCATGCGCAATCACACAGTGCACATGATTTGCCTGAGGCTGTGACTCCACGAGCAAACCCTTCAAGCATTCCCTCAAGAAGCTCTGTTTCCATCATCTCTTCATTCTGACGTTGAAGACCTTGCAAGACATCCCGACTTCACAAACCACACTACCAGATTCCAGGCAGGAAGACGAGGCACAATGGCTTGAACTCATTCTCTTGCGCTTAGATCCTCCAGAAAACGGCAGGCAAATACAGGGTGTCAACTTGCTGGGACTGTGGCCAGGCCTCTTGTCCTGGACCTGAGCAGCGCACACTATACTCAGACAGGATGACAGCGCACTGCAGTATATGCAGACAGGAAGAGACATGCAACCAAGAGTGAAGCAATGAAACTTCTTCCTTTTCATGACCATCTTGCAGCATGCCTGGCCAGGGTTTCCGTCCACGTGTGCAAACATGGTCTGGGCAGCGCATGCACAAAGCAGACGAAAACATCTGTTTCTCACGCACAGCACCATCAAAATCTATTGCCCTTTAGGCAGCCAACAGTGCCCCTGTTCCAACAATTCGAAACAAGTCATACACATACACAACGGAGAAACAAGATCTTGTGTGCTTGAATCTTTTTGAACAGCATCTCCACAGGGCATGTCGCACTTGGCAGCACTCACACACAAATCACTTCTTGGCTTTTTTCCTCAGCAAGTCCACTTTTATTTTTGTTCATCATGCAATCAGCTCAGGGCTGGGCTTTTTTTGCTTCGTGTCTTCAGAGCCCGATTCATTCTTCACCTCATCTTTCCTCTCGTCTTTTTTCTCTTCTTTTTTCTTTTTCTTTTCTTTTGCAGCTTCTGCTTTCCGCTCTTTTTCTTCTGCGCTGACAGGAGGCTTGAACTTCCTCAGCTGTACCCACAAATCAACATGCATGGGTTTTCCACTTTCAGCAACACAATAAGGATTCTGTATATATACAAGTGACTTGGCACGCCAGATGTAGTTGGACATCTCCACATCATGCTTAGTAACATCAATGAACATGCGTAGAAGCGCTTCACGTTGAGACCTGCAAACTTTACAAGGGCCAGGCAGTGAACATGACACCAGCGCCCTGATTGAAAAAATGCACATACATGGGCACCGCACTTCTCCGGTGTCTTGGCCATGGACTGGACCTGTTGCTCAATCAACTTCTCATTCAAGTCTTTGAGCTGGTTCAGTGGACGGTCGATGCCTTTGATGAGCCTCAACGCATGCCATAACTCAACACATCAACGCAGTTTTCTTGCAGCACTTACACAAATAAGGACATCGCTCAGCAGCACGTGGAACAGAGTCATGTTCAACAATTTTGTCCTGTCAGTTTGCCGTTAGCAAGGTCAGCCTCATGCATCATGCCATGCCAGAGCACATATTCAACACATGTCCTTCACATTGCAAGCCAGATCGATCTTTCGCCCCAGGATAACCAAGAATGTTGCCAAAACCTGATACGGGTTCGTGTTCTGACTGACCGCCGGGAATTGGATCTTGTCCGCAGAGCCTTTCAACCTCAAACACACAGCACAGCCATTCTACAAGGAATGACGCCCTGATGCAAAATCCAAGCCAAGAAGCGAAGGCGCCGGAGCTTGAGAATCTTGCCCACGCTCAGACATCACATCTTCTGTTTCAGGATGGGGCTCGAAAATCGTCCAATCAGCATCCTCCAACTCAGCATCCGCTCGGTGCTGCATGCCTTCGCCTTTTTCTGTAACAGCACGCTCCAACTCATCCACTGGTACCTTGACATACTCTGCACCATTGATGGCGTGCCTGAAGAGTTTCCCCTTGGCTTCAGCCCATGCCCATGTGGTTTTGATCATATCCCTCAGTGGAACAATCACGCACATCCCTGGGTTGAACACATGCTGTCATGTAAAATGCAATGTGTCTAATGTAAATAAATAACACTAAGAACATGACTCATCCCAATGATACACTTCTGCAAGCATCTTTTTGGTGACCGGTTTCACAGTCACCTCTTCTTGCTGCTTCTTCTCAACCCATTTCTTCACCTGCATTTCCACTTTTGCAAACACACCACCATGTGCAATAAACATCTTTCGAAGTTCCTCACCTCAAGCGTGACTGCGCAACATTTCACAGCTCAGGCAAACGAGCACACACATGCAAGTTCCAACATGCAGTGCAACATCTCACAGCTCAGGTAAACAAGTGCGCCCACATGCAAGTTGCACCATGACAGCGGAGCATCTCTCGTTTCAGGCGAACAAGCGCACAAACTCACACTATCAGCGCGCATGCCAAGGTACGTTGAGTCTTGTCTTGGTACATAGCCATGACATCTTTGCTGGCTTTCTTCTCATTCAAGCAGTAGCGACGGATCCTGAACAAGGAAAGACCGAGCAAGTCATGCAGGAATCGGACACAGGCTTTTCTCAGGAACCCGCTGCCAATCCACTTTGTCCATGTAGACTTTTTTCCTCAAAGCGCACGCAGAAGGAAAGCCGCAAGCAACAAGCAGACTTGCAGACCCAGCAATTGAGGCTTCGACTGCAAAACTTCCACAGGCCCCCCTGCCTGCCCACATGATACTTCACACAGCATCAAGAAATGTCATGTTTCCCAGCACGTTTGACACTTGTGCTTCCCAACCCACATGAAACTTGACACAGCACATCATGAGTGGCCATGTTTCCCACCTCCGGCTCATCTCCTTCAGTGGCTTTAGAAGAAACAACACGCAACGCCAGCGAATTTGCTTCATGTTTCTCCACAGCAGCTGCACGGCGAGCTTTTGCCTGTTCCAACTCTTGGGCAGTTTTTTGCAGCTGCTGCTCCAGCTCATGCATTGACAAGCTATCGAACTCAGAGGCAGTCTCCAATTTCTCTGGAGCAGATTGACTACTCCACTGCAGCCGGGCAGCAACATTACCCTTCTCAGATGCAATTGCAGCTTGTAGCTGCATCAGTTTGCGCAATTCGTTTGTCCTTTGGGTTTTGGTCTCCTCATTTACAGGGAGCTGCTTCAACTGGCGAGCGCCCTGAGCCAGATCCCCTGCACCAGGCAACGCACGGACAGACTGGAGTTGAGCCAGCTCATTCGTTTTCTGGCTGCATGCCTCCTGCAGACGACGCTCTAAATCAGCCAACTTTTCAAGGCGAGCCATTTCCTGCTCGAGTGACAAAAACAGCCCAGCCCCCAATGCTGATTCTTTCTCTGCCTCTTGCAGCAGACCTTCTTCTTCTTCTTCCAATCGAGCTGGCTCTTGACCCAACTTTGGTTGGGCTTCTTGTTCCACGTGAGCAGACTCTTGTGTGTAGAGCTGTGTCCTGGCCACTTCTTCCAACCGAGCTTGCTCATGAGCCAACTTTTGTTTGACGTCTTCTTCCAACCGGGCCTTCTCTCGAGCCAACATTTCTTTTGCCTCCTCTTCCAGGCGAGCTCTCTGTTGAGCCAACTTTTCCATAGCCTCTTGTTCCAACCGAGCTTTCTCTTGAGCTACCATTTGTTTGGCTTCCTCTTCCAATCGAACTCGTTCTTGGGTCACCGTTTGCTTGGCCTCTTCTTCCAACCGAGCACGCTCTTTGGCTTCTTGTTCCAA
>CAXAMN010021112.1:504756-538893 GCA_963970005.1 Durusdinium trenchii | reverse complement strand
TCTTCTTCCAACCGAGCACGCTCTTTGGCTTCTTGTTCCAACCGAGCACGCTCTGTGGCTTCTTGTTCCAACCGAGCACGCTCTTTGGCTTCTTGTTCCAACCGAGCCTGCTTTTGAGCCATTTTGGCTTCTTCTTCCAACCGAGCACGCTCTTTGGCTTCTTCTTCCAACCGAGCTAGCTCTCGAGCCGCCTTTTGTTTGGCTTCTTCTTCCAACCGATCTCGCTCAGTCATTGTTTTGACTTCAGATCTTTTCGAAGCACCGTCTTCCCCTGTTTTGGGACCAGCATTTGCAGTATCAAGTTCAATCCTCATGCGTTTCAGCTCAGCCATGATGCGGTTTCGTTTGGCTTCCACACTCTCATGAGCACAGGCAGAGGCATCATCCAAAGCACGTTTGCTGCCAGTCACACTGGAAGCTGGTGCATGCTGACTCAAAGCCACAGGCGCTGTTCCAGCAGCATGCTGACCAGCATGTGTGGCTATATAGACCTGACCTCAGGAACACACATACCTACACGGATGCCATATATATATAATATATCATGCAAGGCATCAACACACACACAAGAAGTCCAGCCTCGGTTGCCAGTGCTCAAGGAACTACTAGCACATCCTTCAGATGGTTCTGTTGGCACATTCTTGGAGAGCTCCCGGATTCTCTCCAATTTTTCCTGGCTACCACACAGAACATGGGTGTCTCGAGCTAAACGTGCCCTGGCCTGGATCTGTTTGTCCAAGTCAGGCGCTGGCGATGGCATGTTCAAGAGTTCTAAGCCGACAGGCAATGACTCCTGAGAATCCGATGCTCTCATCTTCTTGAACAACACCAGCTGCAGCAAACATGGCATCAAAACAACCACAAAAAAAATTGCGCTCGTTTGCGGAAAATAGCGCCCGCTTTGCGGTTGACTTCTGCCCCGACATTTTATGTTTCATGGTTAAGTCCTACTGCAACACAACATGCCCTAACATTTTGGCACACACAGTAGTGCAACATGCCCTGTGTTACGCAAAGTTTGCGCAAAGTTTGCGCAAACATGGTGCAAAGTTCATGAGTTGCATCACAATCTTTTCGTATCTCTTGCAAGGTGCCAAGTATAGGTGTACGCTTGGAACAAAGCGCAAACTAATTTCATGCACCAACCTCACAGAGACAGGCCGCTAGCTGCAAGAAGCCTTAGATTATATCTACGAGCCAGGCAATCATAACACACAGCTCTAGCACAGTGCAAGTCAAGCAGCAACCCTCTTCCTTGACATGTTGTACTCTTCGATCAAGTGTTTTGGCACCGAGACCCGGGACAGGAGCTCATCTTTAAATGCTGCCATGCAAGCTTGCCAAGTGGTCGGTATGTTTGTGCTTTCCATGTTGTACAAGTACATGAAGACACCAATGCAGTCTGCATCATGCCAGCAATCACCACAATCTAACTCTTCAAAGATCTCCTTGTCAGTTTTTTGCACCTGGAACTTGGGCTTGGTCCTGCAAACATGAACCCCTGTACATTCAAAAGTACGATAGGTAGTAATTAAATCATGTGCGTATCATGGCCTCAAGGTTGTATTGGCTTCTTCTGGTGCATCCAACCATATGCGGGCCAGACGGCGCCCAAATGCAGGAGGGTATGACCTCACTTATTGCATGCAGTATCCAAAGCTGAGCACGAACCAGGACTTTCACACTGAGGCTTGCACTGTGTGGCTTTCAGCTGCTGTGTTCCGGACCAGGAGCCATTCTTCCGGCCTGAGAGCTAGTGCACGATCTGCTATACAAACAGCTATAATGAAGCCACGCATAAGAGCCTGGCGTGCAGTCTTTATTGTAGTTAGGCGGTCGCGCTGCTCTTTCGGGAGGCGGCCAAGATCTATCTTTGATATGTGGCGCCAGTTTGATTGGATTTGCAATCTTTTGGGGCATCCAAGGCCATAGTGCATCATCCAAAACGAGGTCCGATAAACCTCACATGACTCATGGAGACACAAATGCCCAGCACATGCATGCAGCAGTCAACTTGCAAACAGGACACCCATGCCACCCGGTTTTTCAGCCATGACCATCGGTGGTGCTCAAAGAACATGGAGAGGTTTGGCTGCTCAATGCAGAAGAATGCATGGTTGGCAAGAACCGCCAGGCACACCAAAGTCAGCCTAAGAACATGCAGAAAGAGAGGCAAGTGTTGGGACACATTCAAGAATTTAAACATGTTCGACAAGCAGCCTGCTGGCCATCCGGTTGCCTTCCTCAACAAATGGGTGAGCCACACCCAGCACATTAATCAATGACCGCTTTGTTGTTCCTCGTGAAGGAACGCACCAGCTTCGGCAATCTGGCCCTGCCAGCAACAAGCAGCCAGGGGCCAAGGTCAGAGCAGCATAGAGGGCAGACCTCAGTCAGATCAGTATATTTATGCCAAGACTTGCCACCACCCTCTGAGCACATGGCAGAAAACCTGGCTCCGAATTGAAATCGTGAGCTCTTGGAACTTCTTTGGCCTGGCCATACTCCAAGTCAAAATGGGCCACAGAAAAGCCCATTGCATGCCTCCGGACAAGCAATATGCTCATATCACAAGTTCACAAGTCTTGATGGTTATGAGGCCATGACCAAGCTTTGCTTGCGCTGGAGCAGCCAGCAAATAGCTCAACAAAGTGCTTCTCAACAGAGAGGTCGAAGCAAGCATTCCATTGAATTAGCAACACCTGCAACGTCATAAATAAATAAGTATATATATATATATATCGTATACATATATATATATATATCAGACATCATAGCTCAACAAGCAGTCAACTTGCATCATACAGGAGCTGAGTTCCCGACTATGGCCAGTAGCACCTGATCCACATGTCAGTGAGAAGCTTATGCTTCAAGTGTCACAAGTCCAACTCACAACGCCTTGGGAGCTTGACAGTGCAGGAGCCGCTGCATAAGTGAGCCCCGCTCACTGAAAGCCATTGGGCAAACACGTCCTATGCACCAAAAATGATAAAGTGTATACATTGTCACCTTATGCATCAGAAGCAAATATATATACAGAAGCAAATATATATATATATATAGATATATATATATATACATGCAATATTATTTTCCACACGTTCACAGCTCACGAGCACATAATCTGAGCAAAAATGCTGGCGGCAAACACACAGCTTTGTAGGGCAATGCATCATGCCCAAGCAGTCATGCATGGAGGCATCCGTCAGAAGCAAAGCTGGCCTTCCATCTCAGCAATCTCAGCCCACATCTCCACCCACCTTCCAGCCAGTCAAAAGATCGAGCACAGAGCTGCAAGGCATGAAAGCTGCCCGTGACCATGCGTGTGAATACACCTGCGCACATCAGGCCTGAAGACGCAAGGCCGATGCAGTGCCACAAGTCCACAGCGATACCTGCACAGGCAAACTTTCAAAGATCTAAAGAATTTGCATTAACATATGTCAACATCACAAATCAGGTTCACTGACCGCTGCGCATGCCAACAACATGCAGTTGTCATTTTTACCTCAAGCTGCACGACTGGGGATCCTAGCTGCTTTTGCTTTCATTCGATTCGTCTGCGTCTCTACGCTGACGCGGAGGAGCCTCATTGCTAGGAGCACTCTTGGCTCGACCTGTGTGAGTGCTGCCAGACCGCGCAGGCCTGAACGAGTATGTATGCATCTCCTCCGGCGGCGGCTTTGGAGGTGCAGGCAATGGGGGCGGTGACAACTGCCGGGCCGCTGGCGATCTTCGCTTGGACGATGCATCTTTTCGCCTCCTCGAGCGAGAGCGCGTCTTCGACTTGCGACGGCGCCTCCTTTCTTTCTTCCTGGACCTGGAGCGCCTCGGTGCAGATGGATCAGCAGCCTTTGCTCGGGGATTTGCTGGCTCCCCTTCTGGTTCCACTGGTACCTCAGCAGCCTTTGCTGGCTCCCCTTCTCGTTCCACTAGTACATCTTCGAACTCCTCCTCCTTCTTCTCTGCACTTTTTGTCTCGACCCGCCCTTTGTTTTCTCCAGGAGGCCCAGGACGTGGCTTCTCTTTGGGCTTCACATGCCTTGGTATTTGCCTTCCCTTCTGGGAACCCGAGGGTGCTGCTGCTGCACCATGAGCAGAAGGCGGCGGGGGGGTTTCAGCAGCCCAAATTTTTCAAAGTCAGGTGTGCCTTCATCTTCATGGTCACTCTCCTCCCAGCCACGATTGTTCTGCCAGTCCGTGTTCCAATCCCAGCTTGTGTCACGCTTCCATTTCTTTGTCTCCCAGCCTTCATCTTGCCATGACTGAGGCTTCCAAATGTGGCCTTCAAACCACCCGGAAAACCACTCCCAGGGCATGCTGAGCTTTGAGCCGAATACCGCTCCATACCACAGACTGCAAGCAAGGGATGACCAAACACGCACACACAAGGCGAGCAAGAAGAAAGCAACATGCACACACACACACACCAAAAAAAACAGACGAGTCTTGCCTCCTCCACAAGTCGTCGTAGATCTCCAGGGCACGCGCGCAGAGATTCCATCACTTCATGCTACCAGGCTTCGGATGTGTACATCTATCATGCACTAAAGTCACTCAAGTATATCACAGTGAGCAAACCATTGCATCAAACATTTGTATATATATATGAAAATATTCCATGGCTTCAGCAGTCATGACAACCGCAAGCAAACTGCAATCATGCCCTGCAAGCATGTTGGGATAAAAACCCTGCTGCAAAGATACTTGAGCCATGCAGGCACCCAGTCTCATATTCACCACAAAGCGCATGAGCAACTGACCATGCTGCACACAAGCTGCACACAAGAGCACAATGCCCAAAGTCTGCCACGCAACCATCCAACGCATTTTCTCATCGCATGTTCTCCACGCTTGGAGTTCAAGCATGTGACACTAATTGGGCACGAATTGTCCAGTGTCCACACATGAATTAAACTCAACAGTTCCATGCCAAGAAAGCTACTCCAGCACTCACCGGACATTGACAAAGAGCAGCCCTCAGCTGCACGCAGCATAGGCCTTATTGCTCAGATGCTGAGACTGACAAGCACAGCTGAACAAGCACCAGCTTACATGCACATCCATGAACCTATATACTTCAGCATGCTGTCCAAAGCACAGCCCTTCCAGCAGCAAGAGCTTCATCAAGGGACCCTCCATTTGCTACAGTCTGACGCTTCGCATGGTGATAGGCATTGCTCTTTCGCGCGGCGCGATCTCTCTGCTCTTGTGTCAATTGCCTTCGACGGCTGGTGACCTTGGCTGGCCTGTTTTTGGCCGCTGGCTTTGCCTTTGCTTTGGCTTTCCTCGCCCGCTGAGTCTCACCAACCTTCCGTTTGGATTTAGCAACAGGTTTGGATTTCGCAGCGCCCTTTGCCTTTGCCTCGCCTTGGCTCTTGGCCACCTTCCGCTTGGGAAGTGCCTTCGGAGCAGGCGGGCGACAAGGCGCAGCAAGTAGGCCAACGCATTCTGGAGGCACTGCAATCACCTCAACTCCAGGCAACACACACAGTCCATGAAACAAGCACACGCTTGCAAGCAAGTAGCGGCTGGTTTGTGAAGCGACGCAGCACCTTCAGTCAACATAGCAAAGTACATGTAAATCCTTCGCGAAAAGAATATCAATTGAGGTCAGCGCGGGCAGGAGTGGCAACTGGTGCTTGGCGAACTTCATGGTCCTCACAAACCAACACTCTCTCAACAACAAGCATGTTGCTGCCATAGGCCATGAGTCCTGAGGCTTGACAGTAGTCTTGACTACCCCCTCCATCACATGCTCAGCAAAGCACCCACTCGTCTCTTTATCTTCCAGCATCTTGACTTCAACAGCAGCAGGCTTGTAAGGCTCTCCTGCTTGGGACATGGCATTTTCCTCATGAGGTGCTTCAGGCACAACATTTCCCATATGAGCTGCGTCACTCTCTTCTGCATGAGATACTTTTTGAGACACAATACCCCGAGGCGCACTTTCTGCATGCATCTCTATCTCCATGTCATGCCCAGCAATGCCCAAACCTGCCACACAAGTCGTCTCACTCTGACCAGTGCAGGGAAGTTGCTTCTGTTCTTCTAGCTCCTTCATACAAAGAAGCTCATTCAGTTCCCGCATCTCCTTCTCCAACTCTTGTTGGCGACATAACTTCTTCAACTCCGAAGTTTCCTTCTCCAACTCCTTCTGACGAAGAAGCTCATTCAACTCCACCATCTCCTTTTGTACCTCTTGCTGGCGATGAAGCTCAAACAACTCATCATAGAGCTTTTGCAATTCTTGCTGTTGCAGCAGCTTCAGCTGCTCTTGAGCCAGCTTACCAACTTCATCACGCTCCTGCTCCATGCCTTTTTCTTTCTCCAGCTCTTGTTGCATCTCCTTCAAGTCATCTTCGTCCTGGTGCCATCTGACCAGGTCCTTGATGTCGGTGCACTGCGACTCATCACTCTTGCCTCAATGCACAAATACCGCATCAATCCCCAGATCACACACAGGTGGCACATGGACAACAAGCAAAGAGCCAAGCCCAACACAGATCTCATCAACAGGGTGTGCTTGCAAGTCATGCCTTGGAAGCTCATCAGCGCCTGAGCAGCGCAACATGAAACAATGAAGAGCAGTCAATCACGCATTACAGGCCTCCCTTGGTATATAAAGCTATATAACCAACTACATGGATTTATCAAAACGCCTGCACTATGCCTTCACCATATGTATCATGCAACACCCCAAATATCAACCAAATATCCAGCTAGCTTTCACATGGTATAGATATTCCCCAAACATATTATCCATCAAGCTGCCATATCGAAGAATATCAAGCAAACATTCACAACATGTAGATATTCCGGCATATGATGCTACCCGTCAAGCTGCCATATATCTTATCCTTATCGATCAAGCTGCCGTATCAATCAAATATCAAGCAAACATTCACAACATGTAGATATTCCGGCGTATACATCACCCGTCAAGCTGCCATATATCTTATCCTTATCGATCAAGCTGCCGTATCAACCAATATCAAGCAAACAGTCTCAATGTATAGATTTTCCAATGTATACATTATCCATCAAGCCGCCATATATCTATTTATCCTTAGCGATCAAGCTGCCATATATCTATTTGTCCTTATTGATCAAGCTGCCATATCAACCGGATATCAAGGAAGCATTCACATCATAGATATTCCACTATATATATATATATATGTTGTCCGTCAAGCTGCCAAGGTATATCTGTCCATTCTTATCAAGCTACCAAGATTTTGCAAGCCACCATGCCCATGATATAGCAAGCAAAACATGCACAAGGTAGATGAACATGCTGTCATGACTGTCATGATGACAATCTGTACACACGCCCAGGGTTGTTGGTACAGGTTTTTTACATACCAGACGCGTCATGTTCAAAAAAAGTATACAACAAGCAGAACACGAACGTTCGACAAGATGGCCTGCACCATTGCCCTCATCAGCATTAGCTTCCTCATCTGTTGCATCATTCTCCTGAAGCAAACCACATGACCAACAGACGACCAACATGACATGCCCCAGCAAGGAAACATTGAGTGCCAAACAGTCTCAGCATCACTGGTGGAGCTCGAGCTGTCAGCATCATCATCTGGTGCTCCTCAGGCATGCGCGCACAAACTGCCAAACTTCATGGGCCGGAGATCATGATTTCCAGTCCTGGCACAGTCAGACCAGCATACTCGTACAAGTCTCGGATAGCTCTATCTCGAGGGATGTGCGGCCTCCTGAGTCAATCAAACTTGTGCCACCACATGTGCCACATGCGCCATACCACATGTATATTCTCTATAGGTATTGCGTCACATGTGCCACAGCCACAACGCAACATACACCACCAAGAATCTTGGCAACGCGAGAGAACAGGTACATGAGCTTCATGACGCACTTGGCATGCACCTTTTGCTTTGTGCCTCGGCACCAAGCAACACACAAGCACAATCAAAGCAAAGCATTCTAGCATTTCATGGGCTGAGTTGCTGCAGATTTCCTTTCCTCTCGGAAGGGTGAGCGACCAGAACTGGAACACTGCTTGCATCACCTGGTCCAAGCTCGGTCGCAGGCCCAAATGCCTTATAGCAATGCCCACCACAAGCTTGTTGTCCTTCAAGTCTCCTCACAAGGCAAATAAATGCACCACAGCCAAGTTGGCATGGGCACATATGTAGCTCCCAATTCAATAAGTGGTATGCGTATAAAATTACATGGTTATATATATATATGCATATTTTTGCAGCCACAACTCTTCTCGTCAACTTCGAAGAACGAAAGGAGCACAAGGACATCTTTTGTCCAGCTGGCGCAACCGCATCCTCGTTGGCCCATGCAGTGGCCAAGGTACCAGCCTGCTCAAACCACCCCATGCTTCGCACAAAAGTGCTGCTGCAGCCCAAATGCTGCGCAAGAAACTTGCAATATGTCCATGCACATGCCCATCCTCCAAGTGCTGCAAATTTCCCCACTCAAGCTGCAAACTTGTAGTGCAAAACAGATGCATGACACAACAGGTGTAGCAATGAAGAAAATGAAGCAATGCCCACCATCCGCACAGTATCCATGATGAAAACCACCAAATGTGACCAATCACAAGCAATGAGTGGGAACCATTAAGATTAGTGATGATTTTGAGCAAATCATGCAGAAATCCGCTCGATGAAAAAATGTGCACGATTTGCACCCTTACAGAGAAAAACGCTCGATGACAAAAGTTTGTACCAAACATACCTCGAGCAAATTTTTCTGTACCAAAGGGTGGTGCAGGATATATATATATATATATTACTATAGAACTAGATCTAGATATATGAACTATCTACTATTTCTAGATCAGCTTATATAACTATAGGCTTATGTATCTACTCATCGTTTCATACTGCCTGGGAAGGAGCTGTCTCTGTCAAGAGCATGCAGCTGGTCTTTTCCCTTTCCATGTCTCTGTCAGCATCCAGGTGACAAACCCCTCAACCCAAAAGGCTAAGAATATGCGACTTTCACGTGCAAAAAGCCCACCTGGCGTCGTTCACGATGGCTGCGCCGTCGTGAACCACGATGGCCGCGCCAACGCGCGTTCGGGCTTTGCGAGGTAATGGTGCCACAGCAGTGTGTGGCCAGGCTGATCGGCAAGGGCGGCGAGGTGCGGTTGGGACAGACTGGGCGAACGTGCGGAGGGGACTGGGCAGTGACTGGGCGGGCAATGGCGAGTGGGAAAGGGAATCGACCAAGGACAGAGATGAAATGAGACGAGTGAATGCCATGATGGAAGTCCTGGTTTCGGTTTTTGTTGTTGGGTGTTACTGGAGAGACTAGGTGACTAGATGGTGTGGGGGCTGAACAACATTAAACAACCTTGGCAATGTTCTGTCAGATGGAGTTGTTGGAATCCAGGTGATGTTGCCCATTTTTCACGGTGCGCCGGCATGACCGGTGCCGGTCTTCTCAAGCCAGACAGATCGACTTGCAATGGCCAGAGGTTCCAGGTGACGCCACAGGTTTCGGTGGCAGAAGGTACCGGCGGATCCTTCAAGCAGTCTTCTCAGCAAGGTGATGTTCAGATTGGGAGATTGATTGAGGAAGCCGTGATCGTACAGGCGGATGCGGCGGATGCCGGTCAATGTGATGTATGACGTGCGTCCGTCGTGCACCAAATTCACGAATTCCAGGATGTTCAATGGCGGAAACAATTGATTTGTACATGTCTCATGAAGTCTCATGTAATACTATTCAGTAGAAGTCAGAGATCTCCTTCACGTGGTCTATCAGGGAGGTGTTCGCTGCTCCCTGACCCAGGTAGTGTTCGACCTACCAAATTAGTAATTCTTCTCCCGGACCGACCAGCCAATGCCAATGCCCCGTCGCCCCTGTGGACCGTGCGGGGCAGGTGATCATGGGCATTTGCAATCAAACAGGTGCTTCCTTCGGGTAGGGAAGCTGGAGATGGTGGGACTCATGCTGCGTACTCATGGTGCTGCGGTTTTCGAGCATGGGCACTTTTCAGTCAGGGGAGGCCATTTGGTATTGACCCATCCAATGGGAATCACGGGGATTCATTTGGTCTTGTTTGTTAGGGCAGCAGAACAATATATAGAATAATGCTCTTGTTTATATCATAAGTCGAGTCATTCAAGAATGCAAGTGAAAGTCATATAAGATCCTAGAAGCAGCCATCAAAGAAGCAGCCTTACTAGACACACCTACTAGACGCAGCCGCAGCGATCGCTTCCCGTCTTCGTCTTCGTCTCCCGTCCTCCGACGTCTCGAGGTGCCGACGTGAAGATTCGCCAAGAGACCAAGGACTCGACGCTCCGAGCCGCAGATGATGGTGGCCTTGGGTGGCCCGGGTTGGGCGGTTTTTGGGGCCGGTCTTGAGAGAGAACAGGGTGAAAGAGCCGAGTGCCGGACCTTGGACTGAACGGACACTGTTGGGCAATGTCCATCCCAGGCCAGGCCATGTGTGGAGTGACCTACATTGGCGCCATCAATGGGGTAAATGTATGTAACATTGTGCAACTATTCCATACGTGGATGGTTTGGGCATGGACAATCACAGATGCTGGACGCTGTCCCTATGTTAGGAAGGGCGAACATGTGCAGGCTGTGTTGAGCTGTTTGTCTTTTCCAGTCATTGGCACTTGGGACTGGTGCTCGCTTGTGACTCTAGATACACTCCTGGAATCATGGGATCATAGATACACCAGCTATGATCATGGGATCATAGATACACCAGCTATGATCATGGGATCATAGATACACCAGCTATGATCATGGGATCATAGATACATCATCTAACCTCAACCTTATCTCTAGATACACTCCTAGATACACCAGCTACGTGTCGATAGAGGACACGTTCTTTCATCCAAGGGGCCATAGCCATCGACGGAACGATTCCAGGGAGCAGAGCCGCAAACATGTACCGATGAAACAAGGGGTCACCGGGTCACCGACCTATCGTCGAGATACCGACCTGGCCAGGCCAGAGCTGAAAACCATGGAAAAAGGCATGGATTTGGTCATATTTGATGAGTTCGATCTTCTATTATTGGAAACCAAATGACACCAAGAACAAACTGGGTGTGGATATTATGCATGTGACAGATGATTTGAGACCATCTTGTGGCCTCAAGATTCAAGACTTGTTGGGCAGGAGCTTGGCTATAGCCTGGCCATCATCACGGGGCATCCAGCATCTCGGTGCGATTATCGACATGACATGGAGGGTGGTGCGGATTGGGCGATGCTTTGTGATTTTCCCTGTGGATGAATCCCCTGGCATGGATTGGCATGGGGAATACCTACAACCTCGTCTTGGGCGGAAATTATTGCCTAATGAGGTTCCAGGTATCTGAAGCCAATCCAAGTTGTTGTTCGCTCCGGATGTGCCGGCCAGGGGTGTCCGGGCCAGGTGTCCGGCTTACTTTACTCCGTGGGGTATTCCGAGAATTTGGGCAGGTCGCAAAAGAACCCATGTGGGATTTGAGACGCAAGATTTTGAGGTCGGTTCTTTTGATATCACTTCCATGTCAAGTTTTGTTGAGGGGTCCAGCTGGTGAGGAACCCAAGGAAGCCATCGCGCTCGAACACTGCGGTGTCCATCAAAGATCCCTTGCAGGTCCCGGAAGACACTTCCTGGAATTACCCTCTCACTCACTAACATGGAAGTGGAAAATGGCCTCTTGGAAGACTACTTTCCTCTACACACAGGATGTGCCATCCACTTCCATGTTAGTGAGTCGGAGTGTATTTTATATAATCATGGTTACGTGGATGGCATGGGCCCGTTGGAAGACCACGTTCTTCTACAAGCAGGTGGGTTTTCCATTTCAGTGACTCAGAGAGTTTTTATTTTTTTTCCGTACAGACCTCTTTCAGCGTGCTGAAGCTGGGATTTCCAGTTTGGGACGCAGCCAGTCACTGGACCAGGCCAAAGGGAGGCCCTGGGAGTCCATGGGGAGTGGACCTGAGTGGACGTTTCAGTGCAGCGGCCGGATGATGGAGGATCGTTGAGACTGAAGGGTCCAAGATACACTCGTTCAAGACCTGAACATCACCACAGTTCACCACACATGTAATACCACATGATACATGGAAGTTGCCGGACGTTTCCGAGTTCGCTTCTTTGCCTCCCAAGCGAATCAAGTTGGCACCGATCCATCGACCTGTGATCCGCTTAAGAGTCACGCCGACCCGACTCGGAATCCGACCATGCCCTCGACCAAGCGCGACCAAGTGGCCTTTCATTTGGAGTACCAAATGAGTTACACTATGAGTTACATGCATCATGGATCCTCAGGCTGAGCCCGGAAGAGGTCCACATGTGTTATCCGAAAGCCATCGAAAACCGCGGGTTTGTAGAGGAAAAGTGGCCTTTCAAATTCCATGGGTCATGTTTTCGGGTGTAGATATTCAGATGATTCAAATGATATTCAATACATCACCAAACAAGCACAACCTGAACATTCAATCGTAGCACCTTTTTCTGCCGAACCAAGGACATGAGCACGTTTTTGAGTTTCGATTATGTTTGGTGAAATGATCACGTTTAATGTTTTTTGATGGAAGGAACATATTTTCAAGATGTTGAACACTGAAGTCTTCTTGGGCCAAAGGTGGAAACCCGCAAAACGTGTACATTTTTTGTAGCGCTTTTTGCTTGAATGACCACTTTTTCGAAACGCGTGTTTTTTTGGTCATTAGCGAAGGAAGCTTCAGGAAGTACCTCCGCATACAGACCACAAGCTCAGCTCCCCAACCCACCACCCATCACCCCTCTTCCAACCCAGCCACGCCCTTCTCAGGATGCCATGGACGCCGCCGAGCGCTTGGTGAGGTGGTGTCCTCGGTGTTCTTTATTCTCCAACGTTTCGGGACGACTGGTGCGGAGCGTGCCTGGATGGTGACACTGGTCCGACTCGGATGGGGATTCACCGACATGGATTCATCCAAGACATGCCGTGTGCAGATAGAAGATCGGAACAGCGGCAAACCTGGATCAGTGCGCACATTTCAAGAGCCGGATCTTTTGGTCGACAAGACTCTCACCAACCTGTTTCTTGGGTCAATGTGTACAAGTCCCAAATCGAAGAAAGATTGACGGTCGCTGGATTCTGTCAGGTGTCACTGCCCCGATAGGCTTTGGTGTAGACAAATTGCCATCCAGATTCAAAGCTGCAGAACATAATATTACTGTAGAACATATATGGTGCACCTCCCCTGCAAGTCACACGACCTTCCATCAGGTCCCAAGAAACAATTCCCTACAAGCCCAAAGACCCGGTACAAGGAGGTCAAACTGACCCGGAAAATACATGGAGTTCAACTCCAAACATCAGAGTCCTGTTAGAACCTCACGTCGTGGTCGCCCGCACAACCTCACGACGTGGTCGCGTGTCGCGTGTCGCGAAGGCAGAAACTGGGCCTCTCTGGCACGGGCTTTGCCTCCAAGGTGCCACGGGACTTCGCGGACCGCACCGCGAAGTCGCGGAGACGTGGGATGAAAAGATGGTGGATTTTTGGGGGTGGTAAAATGGGTACCTGCCGTTCCTGCCGTTGTAGTCGTGCTTTTTGCAACAATCACTGGGTAATCGCTGGTAATCGTTGGAAAGACCAATTGGTTGGACAGACATTGGGATCCAAAAATATGTGGCAAAGACCTCTGAAGGTATACCTTCGGACGTCCAATTCCTCTCAACCTCCGCTTTGCATCGCTAGCGAATCGCTCGCGATGCTAGGAGCTGACCGTCCAGTCAGAGCATGTGCCCACCATCATGGGGGCAAAGGCAGGGGCGGCGAAGACCCGCTGGGATGTGTCAACAAGTCATCGTCTTTGATCACCCAAGACTGAGTCCAAGAGGTTGTGCAGGACAGCTTCAAGAGCATGGACGTGCCAAGAATCTCTTAAAGCGTTTGCCTCCAACCTAATAGCTTTCTGGGGCATCTACCCTTCATTTAGAAGTTGAAGATGATTGGATGGCCGAAGCCATCTGCCAGAAGCCGAAGCCATTCCAACCAAATGAGCCAGCCGATCGCCTACGTCCCATCCTGCCTGAACCCCTCCGATCGCCAAGCTGGCTCGTTTTGCCAGGGTGGCAACCTGGCACGGATCCGGCAGCAGGCCGGGAACTTGGCAGCCCGGGCACCTAGATCGGCGACTGGCTCACATTAATGCAGATTATTGTTCAGAAGCTGGTAAGAAAGGGGGGAAGTCTCCCCTAGTTTAGCACACTCCCATTGGATTTGGACAACAAAGTTGCGCAACGAGAAACTGGTGGAGTGTTAGACACTCCCATGTTGATACATACACACAAATTTTTGGTGGAAGCATACGCTGGATCCAATTGCAACACAGTTCCAACCGTGCTTGCTTCCTCCACTGAGATTGAGCTCAGACCTCCTGACCTTCCTGGAATGGCGCAGCTCGGATGATCAAGCCCAGGGCAGGGTCGCTAAAGATGTTTAAAACCACCGGTTCCTGAACACCACCCCTCAAAAAATCCTCCCTCCAAAAGACGCCTGGAAGCCATGCGACACCACAAACAACTACCCTACCTGGACCTTCCAAGGGTTGTGAAAAAATGAGATGTAAATGTAGTGTAGGGTAGTCCATTGGAGACCCCTTGGAAGTTGCTGGAAGTATATACATAATGATATCTATTACTATTATCCCCTGCGGAATATCCTCTATAGAATCTGGGAGCTTGAGCTCAAAATGACCAATTGATTTTATAGACAATTTTCTTATAGAAACCAATATCAACCTATCTGAAAGACCACCACATTTTAAACATGGGGTCCAAAAAAGTCAGCTTGTTCTCTCAAGATGGTTACCGACACTTGATTCTACAGAGAGGGCATGCCATGTCACCAGATTTTATAGAGGTCCTAACATGTGATTCTATAGAAAGCATCTGGAGTAGTGGATGGTGTGTTGTGAGATCAGGTAGGTTGATATCTCATTTTCAACCTTCATATGTCCCCACACTTCTCATATGTCCCCACTTCTCTATAGAATCAAAACCTACCTTGGCTACGCATCATTGATTTTCCCATGTTTGATCATTTTTGCTATTTTTTCATGATCATGAACACCCATACCCTGAGGCACTTGATTCTATAGAGAACTGGTTTCCAGCACTGCAGGAGGTTGATGCTTGATTCTATAGTGGGGCAATCTGCCCTCAGAGCCTGGTTTCTCGTTTTATAACTTAGTTTAAATCAAATCTCAAAGCACACCGGTAATTCCACAGGTGATTTAGTGTTAATATGCCGCAAAAGAGGTTTTTGCAGCAGCAGCCTTGCTTCATGATGGTTGATGTGCACCATCAGTGGACATGCATCTTGGTGCCTGCAGTGACGGACCCCACAGTCATTCATGGCAATTTAGTACATCACTTATTTTGCTCGGTTACTGCCGTGTTCAATGTTCTGGAACATCTCGGGATCGAGCAGTCGCCCACGAAAGAACCTTGCTGCCAAGGCACACAGCCATCTTGGGGCCTGGCAGCCAGGAGCCATGCGGAGCCATGCGGAGCCATGGAGAGCCATGGAGAGCCATGGGCCTTGAGTGTGGAACTATTTGGAACTGATTTGGTCACTGGCTGCACCATTTTGTTGGTGATTGGCTGAGTATTTTTTGGAGTAAACCACCACGGTCTGAGAAATAAGGTAGGGTAGGGAGGGAACCAACTCATGTTGTAAACAAGTACTCAGCATGATGGGTACACCACAAATGGTGTGTATATGTGTGTATACAGCCCATGAGGTTGACAGCCTTTTGCTTCTGCAAGGGTGTTCCCTCAAGACATACCAGGACGCTCCAGTCAATGGGTGCTTCACAGGCAGCATGTGATCTCTGACTGGAACAATGGAGGGACAGAATTTTGGAGAGTGAGATCTTGTGGTTTGTTGGCTTGGGTAGACTGTTTCTTTTTCTGTTGCGATCCAAACCCAGGAGGTCGGAACACCGAACGGTTGGTCTCCCTCATAGAATTCGGGTGCACTGGGCCATGCGGGGTCTCAGATCGATTGGAGGTGAGGTTCAAAGACGGGAGAGGGGTATAGAAATCCTTTTGAAACCCCGTATATAATTATAGCTTTTGAATGCCATTGACAGTGCCATTGACATGTTGGACTTGCTCTTGACTTGTGTTTGAGATCCAAGAGTGGCAGGAGCAGCTGATGGTGGCTGAGCAGTTGATTATGGCAACCCTCGCAGAGGCCATCATATGTAAAGATGTGCGTGGGAGTGGAAGGGTGGTATGTAGGATCTAGAGAAAGGTGTGATTGATATTTCATGGACCTATCACAGACCCTGGAAAGTGATATGGACCTACATGGATCAATCCATCAATCCTCCTATCTAGAGAAAAGGTTTAATGTAGGCTCAGAATGGTTACATTTAGAATAGGTTCATCGACCGAAGCTGTTGAATTGGACGGACCCATAAAATGCATATATGGACGGATGCAAGGTTATGTTCAGCGAGTTGAAACAAACATTACACTCCGAGTCAATCACATGGAAGTGGCTGTGTTGGTAGAGGAAAGTAGTTTTGAAAGGACTTTCCTTCCACTTTCCATGTGATGTCTTCGTCTGGGAGTAATCCAACGAGGGGCAATGCCATCGGATCATCCACTTCGATGGTTCTTCCAGGGAGTATCATGTAGATTCTTGATCCACGACCCCCCCCATATGAAGTCAGATGAGGCTTTCACAATTCAATTGGCGGGGGGTATTCATCAAGAGTGTACATTCAGGAGTCAACGTGACATGGACCGCTGCTTCTGTGGACCTCCGCCATATGCCGCGCAACTCGCCACTCGCAGCCATATGCGCCTTCCAGGCGGCCGTGGCCACCGCCATCTCAAATCGATGAGGCGAATGAAACGGGTGGGGTTTGAGACGTGGCATGGCATGGCAAACAGACATCAAACTACCGGAATTCGGGGATAATTAGACGAATGATGATGAATGTGATTTCTGGACCGAAGAATGGCTGACATAGCTTTAAGATGCTTTTGGTATAGTGCACGGTACTCGGTATATATCTAAAGCGACACTTGAGAAGATTAAGATGTGTTGACGGCACTTTGGAACAAGGGATGTTTCCTGGAGGGCAGGGAAAACCCCGTCGTCCACTCACTTAGGGTCCAAAAAAAACCTTTGGAACAGAGGTCTTTGAGACTGTTTCTAATGCGGGGACCTGTTGCGTGAAGGATCTGTAGTCGGGCTAGAGCATCACTTGGTTCATCTTGATACCTTGCTTCGTTTGGACCTGAAAGAAATTTGTTGAGCCAGTTCCGCCAAAAAAGCAGGTGTTTCTTGTATCGACACAAAGGCAGGAACCCAGCAATTGTACTTTTCCTAACTTTTCCTATCTTTGTTCTTTATCATTCAATGTAGCGTTCATCATCGATGCAGAAGTGTTTTTGACTCCACACTGTGGGTTGAAGAGTGTTCCATTTCCGAACCGAAAAACACGTGCAGCTTGAGTTAGAGTTACTTAGAAATTAAACACATAATACAAAAAAAAAACACATGTTTGCCCGGGGCGATGAACGTGAACACCGCGTGTTGAGGCGATGAACACCACGAAGCCCCTGCGGCGGAGTTGCGCATCCCGCGGGAGGGGCGTAGAGATCGGGGGCTCTTGCCGGGTGCGAAAACCGGAGTAGCGAGTCATTCGCCGACTGTCACAAAATTGCTGCCGGAATGCTGTCATGAAATGGTGGTGTCGAAGACAATGGGACTGGACCCGGTTGAAGCTGGTGAAGAAAAGGGCACACTCTTCCAAAAATCAAGAAACGGTATGGTCCAAAACTTTGATAAATAGGGATAGTTTTCTACGGTTCGTGTTGCCTCTCCATTCTTTTCAAGAATTTGTGTATATTGAGTTTGAATGTGCATGTTAGCCACTATCTATAAATCGCCTTCCCAAAGCCCAACGTCCAACACTTGGGGTATCTTGGGGCCCTTTGGGTTCGCATTGTCTATCTATTTTAAAGTTACATCCATGATAGGGAGATTCTCGGCTGAGCTCCCAAGCGCCTCGGACTGACCGCAAGTGACCCGCCATATGGTGCAGAAAAATGCAGAAAAGACGTTTGCAGACCAGGGATGAGCAGTTCTCTGTGTGAGTTGCATCGCCAAGCCAGAATTCAAGAGATGTTCACATCCCCGTCTCTCAGTTTTGGATGTCAAGATGTGTTTTGGATGCCAAGATTTGTACACGAACGACCCGCCATCGGTTTTCGATGCTTTTCTGACCCATTGGGAGACACATCTTTGCAGACGTTGTTTTCCTAGAATTACCGGAAGTAGGTGGTGATCACCTGTGCGTTGCAGGTGAGGTCAGTTTTCTCAACACTCAAACATGTAACCAAAAGCAAGAGGGTGGTGTTTTTTTTATCCGGTTCATCGTTGCAATTTGTTTGATGTGAACTCGAAGAGCGAGGTGCGCGCACTTTGGCATGCAGGTCGTCATGTGTTGAACATTCAGGTACCAGGTAGAACAGCATTCTCACTGCCAGGTCACCCATTGAGACCTCACTGCCAGGGCCCTAACACCCACCAACCCACCCATTTCGGAGACTCGCCTCAGGCGTGTCGTGCAAAGGCTTCTGAACATCGGAGCGAGTCGGGGCATGGCCCACTTCATCCCAAGCACCCGAAAGTGGGTCTAGGGCTCTAGGGTTGAATCTGCCGCAGCTTGGCTTGGAAGTTCCATAGATTCAGAATGATCCATGCAGCTCCATGCGCCTCTCATCGTCCATGATTCACGATGTTCCCGAGCAGTTATTGGAAATGATCACACCATCACACGCCAAGTCCCAAACGCGCGCTGGTCACCCCAACGGAATTTCGGGGTCCGCGGCCCGAAAACGGCCCGAAACCGACACCGCGACGCATGGCGAGGTCGCTCCGAAGCCAGGCGGAAGAGCCGGGTGCAGGGCGATTCAGATGACTCCGGATTTCCGGATTTCGTCACACCTCAACACAGCGGGGCGATTTCGTCCACCAAGAACATTTGGACGAAAGAACCTCCGGGGCGATTGGAGGTTCTGGTCTCCGGGCGCAGACTGGTTCGATGCGGTCGCAGTCGTTCTACCCAGCCGACCAGGGCGAGACCTCGGGTGGAATACGCAGGCTGCAGGTGTGCTGCACACCCACTGAATTCTTGCATGTTGACCAACCCATCTCGCTCACATGCACTTTAAACGCTATACCCCAGAAACGTAGATAAGCTTTCATTTTTGAGGGGAGTGTTTCTTTTTTGTTTTCACTAAACATGAGCCGGTGGAAAAAGGCTAACCTTATTTATCTTTTTTTTCCAGGGAAACTGTGGGAGTGAGATGGAGTGTCAATCCCATTCATAGAAAATGTACGGATGCTCTTCCTTCGTGCCCGACCACGTGGAAGCTTGGTTAGCAAAACCTCAGGATCCTCAGGATTCAAAGGATCTTGAGCAGTTCAAATCCCAAAAGCCCTTTTTTGGCAAAGCCCCATGTTGGAACCATCATGTGGGAAGACCAAGCCGTTTTTCAGTACTGGTCCCCCTGCTTGCATAGTATACATGTTTTGAAGAAACACATACACATATATTTTTTGATTCGAGGGAAACCTCCCACATGTGAAAAATACACTTGTACATATTAAAACGACTGGGCAATGCTCAGAAAGCAAGCAGACTACAATAGACTACATGAACAGACGACAAAACAAGAGACACCATGAGACGTTAGACGCTTTTCTCCCAACACAACAGCAACAACTAATTCTCCAAAATCCAAATTCCCCCACAAGCCCTTCTAATCTTGCGCCATGATTGTGTCAATTGCAGCATTGTACCCCATAGATCCCCATAGTGGGTACATGTGGCCTGTGCATACGTAGGTGTGGCCTCGAACCTTGACCAGCCTCTCCCCCCCTTTGTTTCATACATGTTGTTTGCTTTTGCTGACCCTGTCCCCCCTCATGTTCATTGCATGTGTGTACCCACCCCTATGCGTACAATTAGGGTCTTGATGTCCCCCTACCTTTCAGACATATCCTGGAACAGGTGCTTCCAGAAACACCGAATCCGAAGAGAACAAGAAACACATAGATTTCCTCGAGACATCATTTGGTCAGTTTGCCTTGTGCTACACCCCTCCTGTTTGAATAAACTCGTACACACCTGTCCCACCTCAGCTCCAAACATGCCAACACATTTAAATGAATTAAATTCATTGAAATTCCATCCCCCGCTCCCTATGTAGAGTTGGACCCGGTGATGAGGGGGGTATATTCCAAGTCTTCTCTTTTCCAAGTCCACAATTGAGGGAGAACTAATAATTACTCATGATGGACTACTTTGCTTCATTAGATGAGAACATTCCCGCGTGGCGCGCATGTAAAAGCTGCAAGATGAATGGAGGCGCTTACTCTTTAGGCAACACTCTTCACGGTGACCGCCAGGAGATGCCGCTCGAGAGCGCAGGTCACGTCGATGTGGAGGACCCTCAGGCCGTCACGGGATTTGCAGCTTTGGTGTTCTTTTTGTGACCAGGAAGATGGATTCACAATTTGATCAACTGCACCTGAGTCAACAGTACTCACTGCACCTGAGTACCCAAGAAGATGGGGGAGATGTCAATCTTCCGTGGATTTTTTGCCCTGTTGGAGCAAATGGGTCTCAGGCGGTGCTGGCCGAAGCAGCGCAGAAGGGATGGCTGGACACTGCCAGAGCAATGCTGGCCAAAGGCGGGGGGGGGTAAGAACTCCTTTGAACTGGTCCGGGTGGTTTGAGAAGAGTTGTTTCCATCCTGATGGTTTTTGAATGGTAACGTCAATTGACCATGTGCTGGTGGAATTTGACATCCGATGCCCGCACCTCCTGAGGCAGCACTCACAATTTGTTTTTTGAACTCAATTGCGCGATCATCAAGTTTTAAGAACTCATTGGTGATATGGGTATGTCTCATTCGAATAATGTTCTTGGCTTGGCTGGTAAAGTTGTGTCTAGGTCTGGTGAAGTTGTCTTCTTCATGTCTTTTTTGTGAAGAGACTCACCCCTCCAACTTGCAAATGGATCATCCCTTTGGACGGCCGAAAAAAAAGAAAAAAACACTCATCGGTATACCGAAGCCTTTCTTTCGACATCGGATCCTTTCCACCTGATGTTGTGGGGACGGGGAGTCACTTGCCAAGAAACCCCAAACCCCCGCCGTTTTGTGGTGCAAATCCCTGGTTATCGAAGCAGACCTTGCACATTGATCGGGCCATTGTTGGTCAAGGTGTGCATATGTCTATATGTTGTATTTTTTTTACATAGTATAATACAATATGTCTATATTAGTGTGTTATAAGTTTCATGACATGCATCCATGAAGCGTTCCATGAACGGTTCAAGATGCTTCAATCACCCATCTGAAAACTAGACCAAAGTGCCGAGCTTTCAAGATAATATATAAATCGACCAAGGAGGAGATTTTGCACAACCTTAGAAAAACACACACTGTATAATGTATAAATATATTTGTTGATAGTTGTTGGTTTGGTGCAGGTTGTTGTTCTTCGAACAGTAGTTGAGGGGCAGAGCCTGGATTTCTTCCTTGCTTTGCACCTGGTGCCGGGACGCTCAGTGAGGTGCCTCTCCGGACGTGGGTGCCATGCCTCCCTTGTGTTTGGCAGCTGAGCAAGGGCACTTGCAACTAGCACCTTGGTGGCCTCGAGCGACGGGACGACGTGACGAAGACGAGTTGTCCGAGCCCAAGTCCGGATCTCGTGCCCGACGGGTAGGTGGTTTTTTTGGATGGTGGCCACCGAAAAAAGTAATGATTCCTGGGCATGTGGACATAGGGGGGTCTAAGGTAGGAGCCATGTTTTTGGGGTGGATTGTGGACTGCCCACTGAACTTGAAGAGGCGAACCTTTGTGTTCCGGGTGAGCCGACTGAGGGAGGCAGCTATATAGTAGTCGTACCTCCAACAACTTGCCAAAGAAACGGCAGATTCCCTGGATCATCAACATCGGAATCCCTGCAGTGCCTCTCAAGAGGATGTCCGGGTTTCTTGCTACAACACAACTCTTTGATGCTTTCGGCTCTTTTGGTCTACCTGGTTCGATGTTGCCTTGGCTCGAGATTCTGGTCGCTTGTATTTATTCTGCTGCTGCTGTTGCTAAAGTGTGGTACTATGTCTGGTAGAGACCTGCATACAATAGCACCATCCATTGTCACTTAAACTATTCCCAGTCCCTCACCCTCAACGCATCCTCGGGCATGGCAGTTGATTCCTATTCATGGGCTTCAATGGATTTTTTCCGGGTGTTCGTGGGTTCTCCATGTCAACACTGACCAGGTCTGGTGCTTGGTGGATGCCTCGGCCGACAAGGAGCTGGCCGACGTGCACTTCCGCCGCACGCCGCTGCTGTGGGCAGCACACCAGCAGCACGGCGAGCTCCTGCGGTTCTTGTCGCTCGGATTGGGTCGCCGGGGGGACGAAGGTCGTTGAGGTTTTGGTTGGGTGGGATGGGTGCCAGGTGGATCTGTGACCTGACCTGCGGATGTGGGACAGGAGCCCACAATTGATGAGGCATCAAAGGGGTCCAGAGTGCACGGTTGCTGTTGAAGAAGAACTTCGCACTGAACCTGATCATGGGAAACACCGCTGTTGTAGTTGTAGTTGATATTCCTTTGTGATTTTGGGCTGTCGACAATTTACTTGGACATGTCTGCTCTTGTTGGTCAGTGTTTGCAGAACTCAATGACAAGCGTTTGTTTTTCTCCTGCACTGCTTGGAGGAACTTCTTAGGAGTTGTGACCAGAGTCGTTCTTGCTATCAAAACTCAGCCTAGATTCTCGCACAGTTCAGGTTCGTTATTTGGATTGCCACCTCAGCTAGGGTGCCGTTCCAGAATCTTTCGTATCTTGCGATGAAGCTTCGAAGCGTGCAATTTCACCTCGCCTTAGTTACTGGTTACTTCTTAGTTACATAGCATATTCTCAATTAAAGACAGAACACCATTAAAGTCCCGACCCATTTCCTTAGTTACTGGTTATTTCTTTTATGCCCTAACAGATCCTAACAGAGCCCTTTTGACTTGTGACCTTTTGGGACTGATGGACTTGCGAAGGTTGTGAGTACCACCCGTTTGCCAAGTATGATTAGTCAGCATGCGAACGTAGCCTGGAAAGAATATCGTTGACCATGATCAAGAAGTGCACCTCCAGGACATGTAGGCCTGATTGTCCCAATCATTGTAAGGTTGTACAAGGCCATGACATCATGACATACCGTTTGACACGCTGCCAGGGTTCCACTGACTACCTTTGCCGTCCATGTAGACGGTTCATTCATCCATTTCCGCCCCCAAATATGGGGAATATAATATATATACGTATGTATATATATTAATAGTCATCAACAGTCTACATTAGTGGACTTGCCAACTGTAATTTTGACAGCTGATGAATCAAACACCCGGTTTTGCACCTCCTGGCCCGGCGGTTTTTGATTCATCCACATTGAACAGTCTTTTGAATCTGCCTTGGGAGAGATTTCTCCCCCCATATCAACATAAAAACTGTAAAAAAATACACATCGGAGATCCAGGTTGGATCCACCTGGACCATTCCTAATCCTTTACAATGGGTATACGGCGTCAGACCCTGTCTCGACCTTCAGCCCGTTGTGCCGGGCTGGCAGGACACGTTTGGTGGGAGCCCCCAATCGAAGTTATATATTTTTAAACAAACGGTATGTACTATACAGTATTGGGGTAACCAAATATGTGTTGTAGATGTGACATGGTTTCAGCTAGTCAATACTACCTGCACAACGAAAAGGCTTGTTTTCTTGTATGAACGCCATTGTATGATTTAGGATCTTCCCTTTAAACTATATACTTATTGTCCGACTTTGTCTATCTACAAGTCTGCATGTCCCAGGCACAAAGACACGGACCAGCGACACAACAATGCACACTGCCCGCACCATTCTGGAGCTGAAACCTCTCACCACACCCCCAAGTTGTTTGAAAGTGCCAATGTCCTGGGTCGATTTGGCCACAGGCGGGTGTGCCAAAGCAGATTTACTTGTTGACACTCCGACAACTCACGCGTTCGACTCACGCGAATGTCGGCCGCTGTTTAGCCATGCGGAGCCCTGCGCTGCTGTCCTGGACTGGGTCGACCCACAGCAGCAACTGCAGGTGGTGGTGGTGATTTCATAGGGAAACCCCTCTTGCTCCTCTCACCTTGGTAGGGGTGTCGGAACGCCTGAGAGGTCTTGCGATTTTTTCGCTACACATCCATGTGGCAGGGGTGCTTGTCACACTACGCTGGTAGTGCAGGAATGGACGGAACACAGTGAGAACCTGTTGTTTATTTCATGGTCCAGTTGACCAACGACTGGGAGCGACGAGTCACTGACCTTTGTCGCCGACTCTGTGAAAGGAGGAGACCTGGGAGGAGACGACGCTTCTTGTTCCACTCAACCTGTTGGGAGGCTTGTGATATATTCTTGTGATATGGTTCGAACCGGACGAAACCTGAAAGGTAGAGGGTTCTGGCCGAGGAATATTGAAGTCTAATTAGAGACATCTTGTTTGCCGGCCGATGTTGGACTTCAGTAGCCCTGATTGTTTCAACTATATATCAACTTCACAGTTGGCCCAATCGCTAAGAGATATATATTGTTTGCATGACGCATTCGATCGGATATTCTTTTTTGGACGGTGGGACGAGTCAACTTCGCAGGTGAATCATGGTGGATGGTTGAGCTTCATGCAGCTATAAAAGGCTTGGGAGATCAAAGCAGGTGTGTCTTCATGCCACAGCTGAATCAGTTAGACTGTTAGACTGTACAGCACCTAACATCAACCACTTCCTTTCTAGGATTTCGACACCAGCTCCAGCTTTTCACACTCTTTATTCGTCAGATGTTTCATGATGGAAAAACACAGAAAGCGTCCGTTTTCCGAAAGCTCTGCTGTCGCCATGGCCCTCCTTGCCACCATCCTCTTAGCCCATTGTTCACCTTCGGGTGCCAGCTTGTCCGGCTGGGCGCAGCAGGTTGAGAACTTCACATCCCATGCGTGGAGTCAGATCATGGCCGAAGACGGAGCCAAGCCCACCGAAGCACAGCACACGGCATATGGCTGGAATTGGGCTGCAGTTTGTTTGGGTAGCTTTCTGGTGCTTTGCCCTGCTTGCGGCTGTTTATGTTGCACCTATGCTGGCATCCTGGAGGACGACTTCGGTGCTGGCAGCTGGCTTCATGACTATGAACCCCTTGTGTGCGAGGACAGCGAGGCTGGCGCCAAGCAGCAAATCCAGGCGAAGGTAGGGCCCTTCGGGGAACCGAACCAAAGTATGCTGCTATATAATTAGCTGTGAAGCTATCCACCTATTTATAAACGCTAGCTTTAACCTGTGGTCTTAAACAGGTCCTTAAGCTTAACCAGGCGAAGCCAGGACCTTCCAAGTTCGGTGGTTTTGGACACCCCTTATATCACCTCTAAGAGGCTACGTATAGAATGATATAGACACCTCTTGGAGGGTGCTGGTGTATATATTCCATACCATATATATATTATACTTGTGTTGCAGCTGGTGGTATTGTTGAGGATGACTTTGGAGAATTAAAAAGGTGAATAAAAGGTAAAGAAAAGGTATCTGCAAAAGCTGAGACAAGAATCCAACATAAGTAGCAAAGCTGGGAAAAAGGTACTACAGTGCGTGCATTTGGGAGGCAGTTGTGTACAGATGCGCCCTGACGGACAGACCCACCTGGCTCAAAGAGCAAAGATTTCTTTCTTTTCTCTCCATCTCACTCCTTTCTCTCTCCTCTCTCTCTCTCTCTCTTTCTATACGTCTAAGGTCCGCATCTCACGCTTGGGAATTGGTAAGTGCTGGTGCACACCCTCAACAGCCACCTTTTTTTCACTTTTTGAAAACCATCAAAAACTCGAGGAAAAGGTGAAAAAAGGGTGAAAAAAAGTCGAAATAAAGGTGATACAAAAAGGTGAAGAAAAGGTGCGCCCAGTGGCAAAACCAGAAGTAAGCCCAAGTAAGTAAGTAGGCTGGACCCAGATCCAGGTACAGTTAGAACAAGTCTAGGAGTGTAGGACTTGACTAGGGCAAGGGCAGCAGCAAAAGCAGTTGAACGCATCTCTGCACTTGGAAGCCGTGTGCCTCTTTCAAGGTCCTCTCCTTTTTTTACGTAGCTGTTCCAGGGCGACCTTTTCTTCTCCTTTTTTTTAAGCTTTTTGCAATCATCTTTTTTTCACCTTTTTTTCACCTTTTATATTTTTCAAGGTTTTATATGCAATACCCAAACTTGGACAAGTCAATATTATACGATAAGATACAGTCGAAGGTGTTAGTTGGGCCAGGAAACCTGTAACAGTCGGTAAACAAGAACACCACTATTGTAGAGAAAGGCCCGCATCTGAACCATCATCATCCACATTCATCCATAATCCATTGCTACTGGTAGTGGGATATACCCCCTTTATACATATATAAATATAGAGTATATATAGTTTGAAATATTATTATACAGTCGAATGCAGTCGAAGGTTTTAGGATGCAAGCTGCTTGTCAGTTTGTTTACTGTATGTTTGTTTAGTCTTTTGTGTTTCTTGCTTACAGGCTCAAGGAACCAAGTTTTGCTGATGACAAATATAAGTATGTTAGACCATGCCACTTTTGCTTAAAGGGAAATTGATCAAACTGAAACTGTTTTTGTTGATGCCAGTGGAACAGGTTGCGAGGCGAGAAATGAGAATGATGCTTCTTCTTCCCCTCCTTCCACTGTTGGCGCTGCCCTACACGACCTGCTCAGAGGGATCTCCCTTGTGGCTCTATGCCATCTACGTCCCCTTCCTCCTCCGAAGTAAGTACGTCGAGCTTGAGCTGATGCAGGCACTCCCTGCTGAGTTCCCAGACCAAGCAGAGTCGGCACTTCCCTGGGGCTTCTGGCTTTGGCTGGATTTCCTGGTCTTTGGCCCGCTGGAACATTTGGACTTCTTTACCGATGGTGCCGCTCCCATCCAGGCAGACTTGAAAACACGCAACCCTTTGATGGAATTGAAATCTCTTTGACTGAGGCAAGAAAAATCATGAGAATACAGACAATGTCAAACTAATGTCTTCAATTCAAGGACTTTTTAGTTGGACTTTGTTGTAGCATTCCTTCTCAAAGTGGAGATCACCTTATATAACTATCGATTTGTTAGTCCTCCGACTCCACCAGGCTTGGTACTGCGACGCAGACCTCAATGTCTCAGATCGCTTGGCAGCAGCCTGGGCTGAGAGTGGTGCCAGTTGGGTGGCGCCGTTGGTTCAACGTTTCCGTCTTTGGGGGCTCATGGCCGCGGTCTTCGTCATGGGGGCCACGGCCCAGCTTTCAATTGGCACCTTGGATGCGGAGTTTGCGTGCGACTCTGCCACCCTGCTGGGCTATGCCAAGCTGCGAGACCGGTATCAAAGGGAGAACTCAATGATCAGACGTGCTGTGGTGAGCATCTCCAAGGTGCCTAGCTTTTGCGGATCGGGTGATGTCTGTATTTTCCCAAGGTTAACTGCCCGTTTGGTGAATAATTTTTTTTTCCCGTGTTCCTTAAGCATCTCCAAGGTGTTTGGTTTTTGCGGATCGGGCGATTTGGTATTTTTTTGCATTTTCCCGTTTTCCTTAAGCATCTCCAAGGTGTTCTTGGAGAACATTCTCCAGCTAATGTTGCAGACCAGTCTTTTAGCATTGGTGTTTGATTACCTGACACCGCCTGGTAGGGCCAAAGCGCTCTTCAGCATTTCTTTAGGCCTTTTCAGTGCGGTGAAGAGCACCGCCAATGGCCTGATCGTCTTCATCTCATTTGCCGTATGCTATTCTTGTTTTGCGCTCCCTCTTCTTGCCCTCAACCTGGTGGGTCTTGCAGTTGTTGCATGGACACTGCTGAAATTGCTTCACATCTTTCAATGCCCTTCACACCTGTGGAACTTCACAGGCTGCGTGCGCCCCTAGGTCCACTAGGTCCATGTTTCACCAGATCCCAACCGCGGGTCCTCTTGGACTGTCCAGGGACTCCGCGCCCGAACGCGTTTGCCGCGTGCCCGGAGCCGGATTTGCTGGGGAGAGCCCGGTCGTCCATGAAGGCCAAGAATCTGATTTGCTGTGGGGGTCAAGACCTGGACCTTGTACGCTCCTGGTAGGTGGTGGACAGAACTAGCTGGGTGGATCCGTGCTGGGAATGTGCTTAGCAATCGACTGAAAGCACCCGCGTGTATCCGTGTAGAACACCATTCCAACTGATGCCGAAAACGGTAGACTCTACGGTTTGGCTTCTTAATTCATAGAAATGACAGAAAAGGATCATGTCAAATATTTTGGGGATCATCCTTTAGCATAATCAACCTTTGGAGGACGGTTTGGGGATCAGGCTGTTGATTTGGGATTCAGACATGATAGAATAGGTCATAGTAATAGGTTTGAATATCTTTGAATGTTAGTTCACAATGACATGGATTTGCTTCAAGTATTGCGAACATGGCATCGTGAGTCATAGAGTCACAGACAGAGCAAGTTAGACTTGCTCAATCATCCAACAAGTGAGCCCCCGTCACAGCTTTTGAGGCACAGCTTTTTGAGGCACAGTTATCTCCATGCGAGCCGAAGGAATTGATTTTAGACAAGATTCCTTTGAAGGAACTGATGCCCCCTTTGGCCGAATAGGGATTTATGCCTATCTATTTGCCCCGCAGCATGAAAACAAATTCGACCGTGCCTGCAAAGCACTCCGAGAAGATATGTATGCCATCCGAGGGTCGCACGGGCTCGGTCCGGGTCGACGGCTGTGGACCGTCGCGACGACGTCGCAGTGACGATGCTCTGGGTGACACTGAGGACTTGGTGTAGCCAGCGAGATGGAGCCAGACCAGTGAGAAGCGAAGATGAAGTACAGAGAGTTCGCACGAATGTTCTATAGAGAATTGGGGATGATGTGTGATTCAGAGTCAATCGCCACTCCAACTTGGCTCATGCACCATCAGTGTTACTTCTTCAGTTCGTGACGAGCAGTCCCCCGCTCAGCAGAGGATGAGGAACCAAACTTATGCTGTATTTTCCTGATTGACTCAGATCATCCTGATTGACTCAAAGTTAAAGATCTGAGAATCTAATTCGGCATTTTTCACCCCAAGAAGCAGGATTTGCGTGGAAGTGGGCCGCCAATGTCCAAGCAGTTTTGCAAAGACATGCCGTTTGTTTTTTTCTGAAAGGCTACAACGGCACGTCCAACAGCTACATGAAGCGTTTTCAGAAAGGACATATGGTGTCCAAATGTTTCCAATGTGGAAACATGTGTGTGTACCCATCATATTCTGCGGTTTTCTCCCTTCAGCTGAGGCTTCTCCTTTCAGCTTTCAGGACTTGTTTGTCCACTTAAGCTCCGAGCATCCGATGGAGCGTCCCGTAATTGTCCAGCGGTCCAGGGACTCGCTCGCGGTCGGCAAAAGCTGAACTCGAAGGAACTCGTTCGACTCCGTGCCCTGCAGTGATATCCCCTAGGGATCCAAGTGCCTTCTCAGAAGGTGTTTGGAGACACTGTTATGTAGGTTTGGAGGCTCCAAGTACCTTCTGAGAAGGTACTTGGATCCCCAGGGATCGTCAACCCTTTTGTTTTTTTGTTTTGTTCTTCGGAGAGATGGGAGCTCTGTGTGGATCCGTCATGATCCACGTACCTTGGATTTTGCGGCTGATTTCAGGGCATTTGGGGGGAACTTTTATCTAGAAAGACGTGGAGAATCCACGTCCCTCCGGCACTCAGAGAGATGCCAGAAATGTAGATCTGGAACGTCTCAGACACAGCACCTTCCTTATGGCGCCTTACGCTCACCTGAGTCACTTGTTTGGAAGGCCCTATCTATCATACTTACTCCAGGTAGGATGCTCCGTCAAGAAGCTCCAGGTCCATCCGAATTCCCCTCCCAGCCGCCCTCTCAGGCTGGACGTGGGCTGCTCCGCCGACCCCGTGGACCGCGACGGCCGCTCGGCGCTCAGCTTCGCGGCGGAGGCCGGGCACTTCGCCATGGATGCTCGGCTGGGGAGGCTGGAGGGTGGCCGACTGGGTGTGTGTGGGAGACCGACGTCCGAGCGGAGCGGACGAGTTCCTGGAATTGAGGAAGTTCGAACTGACTTTAAATTCACATGTACCGTAAATGTACCGCAAATGTAATATGTTTACATTTCAACCTCCCCCCGGTATCAAGGTGTTTCAACCCCATGGGGTGGGTGATTGGATCCAGAGTCAGCAAGTGGGGGAATGGATCGGAAATGAGGTGTTCATCATCCAGAAAAAGAAACGAGGGATTGCAGATTGGAGCGATCGTGGTTTGAAGAGGTCAATGAGTCATGTGCTGTATGATGACTTGATCTGCAGGGTCGATGTAGCGCTTAACGTCGTGGTCAAGGCACATGGAGATGGATTAATCATGCAGGATAGATGGGAAGCACAGCAGGGAAGCACCCGTATACTATGCATATTTGTAATTACTTGTATGTCAAAGATGGTCAAAGTATACTCCTTGGACTTCTTGCATCTATGTTGGGCGTGGTCTGAAGAAGGCCCAAAAACCGCTGGTCTTTTCGTCCCGGGTCTAGAAGGCCCCTCTAAGGCCGAACATGGGATCACGAAGCAGTCTCACTTAATCAAATTGGGGTTGCCGCCGTTAGCCGTTGCCTCAATGGATCTGGTTTGGGGCAAAGCGTGTTCCCACGTCCTTCACCCGAAACGCTCAAACCGAACTGGTGGAACGTGCAGCCGACGGCAGCCGTTCCGTGGGAACGGATGCCCGACCCGCCACACAGCCCCTATACGACCCTTCTTTCAGCCACTGAGGGCCTTTGGTTTCGGCCTTCTCATGGCATCGGTGAAATCTCCGCTTTTGGGATTCCGAGTTGTTAGGACTCTATAGTCATCTCTAGTCTCTATATTCAAACTGATCTATCAGATCCAGTTGTTGGTTGACCTTCAGCTTCTCAAAGGCCGTGATTTCGGATGTGTTCATGAGGAGTTCGAGCAAAAACAGGTTGCGTCGACAACTCGTTGATGCTGGTTCGGGGAATCAGGGCCGCCAGGGTAGTCAGTGGTAGATGCGGCGACATTCGAAGAGTTGACTGTTCATTTATTCATCGCTTCATCACCCCTAATTTTGGTTATCAGGGTAAATGAGTCTTCTTCTTCCCTGCATCAATGCTTCTTCAAGGAAACTCCCCCCACCTGAGGGCGGGGGGAAGCTTCCTCCTTCACAAGCGCTCACACTAATGATTTGGTTTGTGGATGTTTGACGAATGGACTAGATGTCAAACCAACAACGCCAAAGAAACAGAACCTCCAGATTGTTGGCCCATCTCAGAGGGTGGCCCTGAAGGTGCCCCCATGTCACATCCACTCTTCCGCAAACTAACATGGAACCTGAGAATTGACCGGTGGAAGACCATTTTCCTCTACAACCCAGTGGTTTTGGGGTTCCATGTCAATCTGTAGGCAGTACAGGCCCCAAAGTTCTTCCGCTCAGATGCTCCGTTCACAGCCCTTGGTCCTTTAAGGGCTATGGATTTGAGACACCAGACCCCTCCAAAGGATTCGGGTTCGATTTCACTCCATCATCAGGATTCAGGGTCCGAACGGGTCGCATTTGGGCAAATTGCTTAAGACTGCAAAAGGGGCTGCCGTGGCCACTTCTGCATTGACCGAGGTGAAGATGCTCATGGACGCCGCAGAGTTGCAGGAAAGAGTCGCAGGGGACAGGACGGAGAGTCGCGGAGTTGGTGGATGGCAAAACCCAGAAAAGAGTTGAGTTGGAGGTTGGAGTTGAGTTGGTGGATGGTCTTTTTTTTTCCTGGTTACCTCAGGGAGTCAGTTGGCCCAGCTTTGCTCCCAAGGCCAAGGCCAGCATTGACGAAGTGGACCGTTGGGGCCGATCTCCCTTGCTGCCTGGCTCCGAAAATTCATTGGTCCGCCATTCCCAGTGCATCCAGTGCAAACCGTAGACCTAGAACCCCCCGGTTCCTTATACACTCCCTGAAACAAGCATGGAAGTGGACAATGGCCCGTTGGATGACCATGCCATCCTCTACAAACAGGTGGTGCCATCCACGCAACCATGATGATTTCAGGGAGTGTAATGAGCAGGGGCCACAAGATCCCATGAGCAGGGGCCACAAGATCCCATGAAGAGTTTTGGAGGAAAAACCGCCATTGACTTTGTAAAACTCTGTATTTCATCACCGTGTGGTCTCGATAGGAAACCCTGACGTGCGATACCTGTTCCGGGAAGGTGTCATCATGTGTCATCTCACAATGATAGTTTGAGAATTATTGAATCTTTTTGACATAGAATTTGGAAAACCCTGGTTTCTGGAGCGATAACCAAATCGATACCAAACGATACCTGGAGCGATGCCTCAGAAGTTGCCACGTCCCCATGTGCAGAGCAAGAATCCTCCGGGTTGAGAGAGATTGTGGGTGTTGTTATTAATTGGGACTGTGTGGAGCGATAGGGAACCTTGAAGAGCGATACCATGGCACCAGAATGACTAGCATGTGGGCTGACCGCCGCATGTTTTGACCGTGGCAACTGGGATTCACTGCAGTTTGCTTCAGCAGAACTCCTCCCACTTGCACCATCATGGCACATGGTAAAGCAAACATGGGGACTCACCCACAGCCAAGTAGACCATTGGCACACGAGCACTGCTTTGATGCCGTGCAAGAGAGCACAAGTTCCACGGACTTCCAGTCTGCATGTGAGCACTGCGAGCACCCTGTCAAAACCTGTCCTTATGTGGAGGCTGGACATCGTTGAACATGCGATGACCTCGGTCGTTCGGAGACACCTCTTGATGTGCTGGATCCGCATGCAAGTCGGCATGCGGATGATCAAATGAATGCCTGGACGGCGTGCTAATGTTCTGTCGCCCGTTGCGGGCGTGCACGATCATAAGAGGTTGTGCGAAACGCAGTCGGACGTTGCAAACAATGCAAACAACCAGACTCACCAGAGGGGAATTTGAGTGAGTTGCTGCAATTCACTACATGAGTCATCTGGTTCAGCCTGCTTCGTGACGGTGGGTCTGAGGTTCATTGCCGCAGAAGCAGGCGCGCCTCAGAAGCGTCGTCCCCCTGGGTTCCTGGCCTTAAGCCCTCCGTTCAGTGCGGTTCCGGTTGTGGTTCCGGGTGGAGTTTCCGGTGGTCTAATCAATGAGGAGACGCGACAGGAGCCCAATTGAAGGGGAATGTGCAAGAGGAGTGCAATGCATGAGTTGTGGGCTAGATTACGAAAGCCAGCCTTCGTAGAAGGCGCTAGCGGAGTTGTGTCTGGCGAACGAAGTGAGTAGTTAGGGGGTCTGGGGGGGTGGCCCGAGAAAGGGACACGTCAACTCAGCACATGCTGGGGGAGGAGGGTGCTCCGAGGGAAGGTTTTTTGAGGTTGTGTTGGAGGTGATTTTTGAGGGTGGTGATGCAAGAAATGCCAAATGCATCATTTGCATCATCTGAATGGAAAGGTGTAGTTGGCACCTTGCAAGGTAGAGAGACCTAGGGTAGCTATAGTGCAGCTACCAGGTATAGTACTTCAAGTTCCCTTTCCGTCAACCGCTTGAGAACCTCTACACACGCACAGCAAGCCACAGCCTTGAAGTCTCATTCGTGCTTTGAACTTGTATAGGTGTGTAAGAGGTATAGCAACATACTACCTGAGAAGCTGCAAAACGAAAGCCAGCGCTTCCCTTTCTCGAGAACTGCGCGTCGAAGCATAGGATAGAAAGGTAGGTCTGCACCCTAGATCCACCATCCCACTCCATTTTCTTTCATTTCTCTACGGCAGCTCCGCTTGGCATTTGCCAGGTGGAGGCGGCCGTGAGACCTCTTACACACCTACACAAGTTCAAAGCACGAATGAGACTTCAAAGCTGTGGATTGCTGTGCGTGTGTAGAGGCTATCGAGCGGTTGACGGAAAGGGAACTTGAAGTACTATACCTGGTAGCTGCAAGCAAGGTGCCAACTACACCTTTCTTTTCAAGGTGGCCTGAACAGAGTGTTTCAGGGCAGTAAACCGTGGTCTCAGGCCACCTTGAATTTAGCTTGAAAACCACAGCT
>CAXAMN010021112.1:474438-497378 GCA_963970005.1 Durusdinium trenchii | reverse complement strand
TAGTAGTAGTAGTAGTAGTAGTAGTAGTAGTAGTAGTAGTAGTAGTACTAGTACTAGTACTAGTACTAGCACTAGTACTAGTACTAGTACTAGTACTAGTACTAGTACTAGTAGCAGCCGTAGTAGTAGCAGCCGTAGTTGTACTGGTTGTCGTAGTAGCAGTATAGTAATGTAGTAGTCGTCGTCGTAGTCCTGGTAGTAGTAGTAGTAGTAGTAGTAGTAGTAGTAGTAGTAGTAGTAGTAGTAGTAGTAGTAGTAGTAATAGTAGCAAGAAGTAGAAGTAGAAGTAGTAGTAGTAGTAGTAGTAGCAGTAGCAGTAGCAGTAGCAGTAGCAGTGGTAGTAAGAAGTAGAAGTAGGAGTGGTAGTAGTAGCAGTCGTCGTCGTCGTCGTCGTCGTCGTACTACTATAGTACCGTCGCCTCGAGCCCCTTACTGTCGCAAAAAACCCCGCTTACCGTTGCAGAAAACCCCGTCCATGCGCTACCGTCGCAAAAAACCCCGGTTACCGTCGCAGAAAACCCCCACAAACGCTTGCCACCTCTCTATCCCTCGCAAAAAACCCTCGCCCCACCGTCGCAAAAAACACCCCTGCGGACAGTACTGTCACAGAAAACCCTTTCTGCGGTCACCGTCGCAAAAAAACCCTCTCACACCTCACCGTTGCAAAAAAAACCCAAAACTGTCGCAAAAAACCCGCAGCCCGACGGAGTGGATTTGGTCAGATTTGCAGTGTTGGCTTAGCGTGAAGTGGTCATGCACTACAATGACTCAACATGTTCAACATGGTTCAAATAAAACCACTGCGATTCAACACTCTTCGACACTTTCCAAGAAGCACATCACCAGATTGAGCCACATCCACTCGTTGGAGTGCAATGCTGGGGGGGTGCTGGAAGATGCTTCGATGAAGAGATCAGCACACTCCAGTCCCTCACCTGAATACACAAACAAAGGTCAAAACTGAGGTTGTTGGGGCCAACTTTTAAGTGTGGTGAAAGATATGAGGTCGATGGAATGAAGCACCTTCGAACTGGACAGCGGATCTTTTCTCTTAGGTTGTCTTGGTGTGGGCAAAGCACTGCAGAGATGTCCTGAAAGTTCCTGAGCAGCAGCAGCTTGGGTGGTCAACAAGGTCAACAAGGTTTGGGTGCAGACCACATCCCCTTAATACAGATGATGACCTGATGATGGATGACAAGATTGGGAAAGATTGGGATTGGGATGATTGGGATGATTAGGAAAAGATGAAAGAGATTGGAAGACAAGATTCTTTCTTTGATTGAGATGATTAGGAAAAGAAAGAGGATTGCGGGATCAAAGAGATGGAAAACAAGATGGAGGCCAGAGGGTGGGCTTGATTAATAGGGGGAGGGGTCCCTACTACTAGGGGGTGGTAGGGCCTGTGTGAGGGGTACCCTTTGTGAGCCTGAAAACCTTAAGATTTTGAAAGAGTTTTAATAAGGGAAAATGAACGAATTTTGCTAGCAAGTTTTTTGAATTTTAACAGGGAAGGATGAGAAGAAAAAGCTGGATGAGAGGCAAACGGACGATGATAATGATATATAATGATTGATGATTGGTGGATATTGAATGCTATCTCTCAAAGGTGGATTGGACTGGGAAAAAGATGATCAGACGCTATCTCTCAAAGAGATGGCATGAGACAAGGGTGGATTGGAAGATCAGTTTTCACCATGGACCAAAAGATATTGAATACTAAAAAGGTAAAAATATATAAATTGTCTGGGGGAGCTGGGCTTGATTAATAGGGGAACAACATTATTAGAGGGAGGTTTGCAGAGTTTTAATTAGTTTAGTATTGGAGGCTTCAGCTGGGCTTGATCAATAGGGGAAGGTTCCTTAATCCTCTGTTGACATTAAGTACACAATGCACATTGCTTTGTCACAGCTTGGGTGTGCGTCTCTTTTTGCCTGGCCCTTACCTCGCGAAAGCAGTGATTTGCCTGACCCAACACCGAACTGCAAGGCCGAATGCCGCTGGCAGAAGAGACGGCGCGAAGGTATGCCTTCTTCCCAGCTTGAGGTGCTGGACACATCGCATGAGATTTGGGAACATGGGTACAGCAAAGAACATGTAATATCCGGATGGAAGAGAATTGGTTTGGTGCACAAAGCAGCAGTGAATGGGAATGTCGTGCTCTTGGAGCGGCACTCAGAAAGACGGTGTCCACTCAAGAAACGGCAGTGGAGCAGAAGGAATCCCAGCTGTTGCCTTGTCGTCGTCAAGGATATGTCCGGGGCAAGTGCCACGCTACCTAGCTGTGAAGCATGCTTGAAGCAAACTCCAACTTCCTTGCCCTTATGCGGGCACTGCAGGTCTCAAAGCCCGCGCTGCTCGCCAGTCAAAGCCGCCATCTCTGCAGGAGCTAAAGCAGGTGGCTTTTCTCGGCAACAAGAACCCTTGGCTGATCAAGTTTTGTGGAGATGTTCTAGGGCAGATGAGGAAGCGCAAAGGCGCACCAGAGGCAGACAAGCAGCCTCCTACACTTGCTGCGACGTCTCAAAGGAAGAAGCGTGAATCAGATGTTGTGGTGCCCGTTTCCAGTTTCAAGGCAGAGCCACAATGCGCACCCGCCTCACATCAGGAGTGTTCGCTATGCAGTTTGTTGTATAGCGAGGGGCATTGGGGTCATGAGCTTGAAAAGGTGCGCGTTCAAGTTTGGAGAGGCTAGGTTTTGGAGGTGTGGCCATGCGGATGGGCATCAGCATGCCATCTCTTCTAGCATTGCAGAGGGCCTGTTTTGCAAGGTAGGTGTAGCACGTGCGCGATGAACATGAATAACTCTATTTGGGAAACATTCCTGGCTGGGAAGGGGGTGTCGAAGCCATAAATCGAATGTCGCCCTCAGAAGGAACATTTGTGGACATATCTTCAAGTATATGCATTATTTCATTGTAGATCGGCAGGTATATGTTTTCCATCCAACAGCCATCGAAGCTAGGTGGTGCTGGAAGGATCTGCATGTGGCACCCCTCGAGCTGGCCCCGACCGACTCGGCCCCAGGGATAAGACCGACCGACAAGGCCGAAGCCCGTTATGGTGGGCCGTCCCTTGGACGTAATGACTGGAGGATGCCAATGAGGATCCGAAGGGAGGAAACGTGAAGTGGGCTGTCGGGTGGGTTGTTGGACATAAAGTTCTTTTGCGCATGTTGAGGTCACTTTTGCTGGACACTACCGCGGTTTGTAAAGAGATTTCACACCACGTCTCGGACATTGAAATGCGTAGGCACGGCGACCACAAATCAGCGCATACATACTTTTTCGCACCGAAAAGGTTCCGTTTTGTGCGCCCAGACGCTCCATGGCAAATATGGCCTACATGTCGTGATTGTTGGTGGTGTTTCTGCTGTTGTTCTCTGCCTTGTTCTTTGTTTGTTCCGGAAGTTGCCTCGGGTGCTGCTGAGGTCCAGCATGGCCACTCCTCTGTGGCACGTTTCCTCATCGACGTGGGTGCCAAGGTGGATGTGCCAGACCTGCAAGGCGTCACCCCCCTCTCATGCGCAGCCGCTCGGCTGGAAGGGATCGGGCAAGGGAATTCGGATGGGAAGAGGGGATGGGAATCCGGATGGACTTTCAGAGGACACGGGCCTATACACCATTGCAGCATTTAGATGTATTTGGTGTTTTCAATTCAGTTTTGTACTATTTGGAGTGCAAGGAGTCACAGCCTTCCACAATCAGGTAGTTAACATGCGGTTTTACAGCCAAGGTTTGTGGGACATCGACTCTACTAACGCATAGACTTGTGCTGGGAAAGACTTGGGCCTTGAACCGAACGTAACGTACACTCCCTGAAATCACGGTTACGTGGATGGCACCACTTCTTTGGTGAGAAGATGGTCATCCGACATCTCCATGTTCCACCTGTTCAGGGGATGTAAACTTGGACCAGTGCTGCGAAACCCTTGGAGTTCTGAGGCGCAGTTGGCCGACACCGAAATGATGTACATGCTGAATGCCGACCTGCAGCTGGTTTGAGTGCTGTTTCAGGCGCCCGGTGTCGGCGTGGTATGGCCGTGGGGCCGTGACCCGGTATGGCCGTGGGCCGGTATCACGCTGGTCACCCACCGCTACAGACCATACATGTGAATGCACACCATGCAGCGCGGGTTCTTTTGCTTGAAATAGTTTGTGTTTTTTTGCATTTACCTCACTTCCGTAGGGCAATGAATGCACATTTGGACTTCTACTGTAGGGATATCAGGCTTTTGTGCTTGAGATGATGCAACAACAATGTCGATTCGCGATACGATCCACCTGAACATTGCCAGCATGTTGAAACCTATGCCCAGTTCCAGTTTCAACAGAAGTATCAACACCAACTGGTTCCTATCATATCAAACGATATTAAGCGCCGGGATAAAGGTATGACTGTCATGTTACTCACCCTCAACTTCAATGACTCATTATATAACCCCACCTGCGAGTTGATATATCACCACTACCACAGGGGGGCCTGTCAGGGTCAGTTACTCCAAGAATGTCGGACTCCGCCTTCAGTAAGCCCAAACCCATGTTCGGCATCGCAGCGGCCGGAAGGACCAGCGAATATGTCAGTGACAAGCTGGCCATCGATGTCAGTGACAAGGGGGAGAGTTCGAAGAAGTCACTTGTTTCGATGAGTTCAGCTCTCCTGGACGACATGTGGGTGTGTCTTTCGGAGACCCGGTCTATTCTCCGAAGCAAATTCAAGGGTCGGGAGGTCTCCTTATTTTGATGCACACCCAATGTCCAGATGTGAAAAGGCATGGAGTTGTTCGTCCGCCCAGTTTTTCCACATCCACCGATGGAGCAGTGCGGTCTTCGTCCGCGGCAGCGTATCTTCAGGTCAACAAAGGCTGCGTTGTTTTGATGAAAAGGGGCGAGATGCCCTGTCGCAAGGTTTTCGTGAGATAAAAGACACAGATGCAGTGGAGATCGAACAACTCCTTCTGTAGGGTAGGATATCACGGGTGACCCTAAACTAATGCCATATCCAGAAGTGCTGTGACAGTTTGCATGCACTTGTGCGTTCGATATCATAAAAATCATCAAAGCTTCCTCAATACATATAATCCAACTGGGGGGTTAAAAATCACGAGTCTACATTACTGACATCACTGGTCAAACTGGAGTTGACAAGAAACTGAAAGAGATTGTAGAGTCACCCCATCCCAATCGATCTTGTGGTCTATGTGGGTGTAAGGTGATCAGATCAGAACTTAAAAAAACGGATGATGCTTGTGTTCTTATCGAAGGCCACGATTCTGAGATAAGCAACTGTCGATGCATCATGACATTATGATGATTCATTGATCATGTTTGAATTTGTTGTTCCCTACATGGATCGAATTGGGACTTGCTTTCTCTTTTCTGTGTGCACAATGCCACAGAGAATGTCGTTGCACATTTTGAAGTGCTCCTGAGCTCCACGTGGGACAAAGTGCCCCGCACAGCAGTTGCTGTGAACAATAGACCAACCTAGAGACGGAGGAATGCATAGGAATGCCAAGAATACACACCCCTTCCACTTGCCTGCATAAAGCGGGTTGAACAAGCTTTGGGTCTTTGCTGCCTCCAATTTCTTTAATATGTCAACAATTTAGTGTTTTCTGGGCCTTTTGCAATGGTTCTCTATATGAAACGCTTGTTTCTATACCTTGCAAGAAGTTGCGTTGTACCAGATGACTTGTTTGTCGCGCGTCATCAAGATTGATTTTCAGACACTACATCACACGACAAACTGTAATCTTCTCAAACTGACAGAGGTGTTATTTAGACTGTGGGATTCTGCATGCGAACCCTGTGGGTCCTTTTTCTAATTTGGCTTTCTTACGCCTTGTCCTCAACTGCTGCTTTACTGCTGGAAGCTCAACAGTTCAGCACGCGACTTTTAAACTTAGCAGGATGTTCGTTTCGGGCGATGTAGCAGCTAAGCCATGTTCGGTTTGGCCTGCCAAATTAACAAAAATGCATGGGCCATTCAACATCATTCAACCCTTTGAGTCTACTGCAGCTAGGCCAAGGCTATTTGGATCAATTGAGTTTGCGAAACTTGCAGAAACTGGACAGATAAGTTTTCGATGGCCTGGCCTGGCAGCTTCCACGCCCCGCCCATCTCCGCGCACCGCCCTGGCTGCTGGAGCCACAGAGAAATGCTGCTGGAGCCACAGTTGGAGAGAACCCAGGCCTTGCCTATCCCCAAGGGCTCCAGTCGTACCTTCCTTTCGGTAGGGTGGGACTGGGTGCCAGGAGGGTCCAGTCAGACATGCCGAACCAGAGGAGGTACGACCGGAGCCCTTGTTTATGTGACCCAGAGATGCCAATGACACCATCACCAGTCCGGTTCCCAACAGTCATCAATTGGTAATAGAATACAATCAACATGTATCAGCTTGGTTTGATATGATTTGGAATATACACATTCTCTTTGTTCAAGGATTACAACAGGTTCTCCACAACCTGAATCAATAAACACTTTCGTTCAACTACCATAGAACCCAGAATTTCCAGGTGAGGTGTTGAAAAAGACCACTGCATCCTGCAACTCGCAAACGAAAGCCACGTGGTCTTGCCGCCAAAAGGTACAAAGCGCACCTGGTCTTTGAGGGGCTATGTTCCGCTTGAATCTTCACGAGTCAGAGTGTACCGCGTCTTTCGACCCTCAAAATGGTTACCAAGTACCTCCTCAGAAGTGTTTTGGACCCTCGAAACCCACCCCACACACCTTCCTAGAAGGTACTGGATCCCTACATTGACATTGACATCAAACAACAAAACATCTTCAAGCCTGGCCGCCTGGCCTGCTTCTGCGGATCGGGTCCATGTTTTTTGTTTTTTGCCCGAACTGGGTGAATCCGAACTGGGTCCCTGGGATTCCCTGGGTACTGAGAAGATCATGTTGATCTTGGCTCCGGCTCCAGCGTCCATCCTGGCCTTCGGCTTCCTTCGGCATCCTTCGGCCAATGTCCCCAAAACACAACACCCTGGTCTGAAGATGTGCTCCGACCCTTGTGTTACACAATCGTGATCAACTCCCACCATGGCATACTCCATATATCTTCAACTCTTTTACGAACTCAAAATCAACACATGGAAAGGAGTGGACAAAATCTTGGTCTTGGTCGTGTATAATGCCAGATGTGTAGCCTGCACCAAGAGAACACCCCAGAAGGATTAATTTCAGCATCACCTTTACTTGCTTGGGTCGTTTGTTCACGCCACGTTTCACGCCACCAACGGGGCGTTGGTGCATGTCATGCGACGACACAAAGCATCTGGCACGTGTGGAGCTCACCAAGCAGATTGTTTCTTTAGGGAAACGAAGTGCATGGCCACAGGCGCGGCATGAAACGAAGCGCATGCGCAAGCATCACAAGAGTCACATGATCATGGCCAGAAACTAATTCAAGTATAGTATCGCCACAGATTCGGGCGTTTCTGAATTTGAGGTTGAGGTTGTGCCCTAGTCTACTCGGATAGGATAAGGAACTGTACTATTGTGTAGAAGATATTACATGATATATCCTACCCCACTTCCTAGCATCGCAGAGGAGATTACTCGAATATTCAGGTGCTTACTATGTGAGTTTCTTCGACATTCGGGTGGCATGAAACGCCTGGAACCGTCATGGTCCACCGTGACGGCCTTCACGCCAAACGCGGAACGCAGGCGCTGGAACGCCTCAAAGAAGACCAAGGCGATGTGGGTGAGGGCCTCGGGTATCGGAGCGCACAGGTGCCACAGATGTGGAAAAACAAACACACATGTGGACAAGTGAACCATATTGACCATATATTGACATATATTGACCATATCCTTGTGGAAAATAATCGACAACACAAATGTCGGTCTATGCCGACAGCCTGGGTCGGCATAAACTGACATCCATTCTGGTGATGAAGAATGACATGTCGTGACTATGCTCGTCACTCTTCCTGCGACGGGGCTGAGAATGGTCCCACCCATTGAGGTGGTGGTCAAACGCCAAGGTCATGAGACCGATCGACTTGCTGGGGAATGGTCAATGTTTAGAGGTTCCCCAAATAAGTAGAAAAGGAACATCATGTGAAATCATTGATGTAGTTTTACAGGTATAGATGGCCGGCTAGATGGCACCCCGAGCTGTCTTCGACAGATGGGGGTCCATTGTTGTGCCTTTTGGGAATTGTGCCATCTACTCTCAATCCACTATAAAGTCCTTTTCAATATGTATTGGTAACCGTTTCTATATATTTCAAGACCATGTTGACACGGCGGACACCATAGGGCATTATATAAGTCTGGCTCAGCACCTTTCTTCTCCGGTCACCAAAACTTCCTTCACTGTTGCAAACGTTGGAAAGCTTTAGCTCACCCCAAAAGTATTTGGTTCGTTGGTACTCCAAGAAAATAGCAACGCACACAAAAAATCAACGCAGGCAAACATGTTTCATCCTTGAAACATCACATCAAGATATGTATCCAACAGCCCATCGTAACACTTTTTGGCCAAGCAAAAGAGACAGGCAAGACTCGAAGATCGGTGTGAGCCGATCACGCTAGCCGCTAAACACCTGTATACTCAGCATGCTGCTCCCCATGATCCGCTGGAGGAGCATCCCATCCACACATTCACTCGGGGAAAAAAGACATTTGGTTATTCTATCTCGAATTATTCCAAGACCTTCAAAGTGACCTCTTTGGAGTCTCTACGTGACCTTGTACAGACCTAAGTGACCTCATTCTGGGATATCAAAGGGTCACTTTGAATGTCCTGGTTGATGGGCTTTGGACATTACTTTGTATATTATGGTTATAATATTAAGTTCGAGCATGTAGCATGTCAAAACTATTGATAGGCTTAGGAGATCCATAAAATCTTAGGACATCACATGTTTGTGAAATCAATCATATGGATCTCCTCGGATGACCTCAGAGGCCTGGACGTGGCTCTCTGCAGCGCCGCCGTGAGCGCGTGCCGAAGCCCGGGCAGCTGGCCCCAAGCGCATCAACTGCTGACGGAGACCCGCCAGCTGCGGGTTGTGTGGGGTGTCCCAAGTGGGGAAGGTAGGGAGAGGTGAGAGATGGAAGGGGGATGCCATCGCTATAAGGTTGAAGGCGTAGGGAGGGGAGGTGAGAGATGGAAGTGCATTGAGCCTTCATGGATGCACTCGCCTTCATGGAGGCACTCGCCTTCGCATCGCGCTCGCTTTTGATCGCCTGGCGCTTTGGGAAGCGCGGTTTGGCGCGGAAGGCGAGAAAAGACGAGAAAAGACAGATCTACTGCCTACTGATGTACACAAAGTAGATCTATATCATTTGGACCCTCAGAACTGAAGAGTCCGACCCTGCCTTCAACCGGAAGGGCCCCGACTTGGCAAGCAGACTAAAGCTTCACCTGTGCGGCGCATCCGTTTTTCTCTCAGGGGCAAAAAGAATTGATGCTCACTTTGGGATGGTTGTTGAGTCATCCCTGCTCCAAGCTCCTGAAGATCTGGCGTTCACACTGGCATGTGGCAGCTGCTGACATTCCTTTGGTTTTGTGGAACCTCCATGCTGTCATGGAGCTTTCGGTGGGAGCCAGCGTCAGCCTTTCCTGATAGCACCATCCTGCCCAGTCAGTGGATCGCCTGCCCCTGTTTGGGGATTCATGTCCCCCACTCCTTCGCTCTCTCGAGAGTCGGCCATGAGCCAGCGGAGGAAGCCAAGGGTCAGTTGCTCGCAAGGTGGATTCATCAATCAGATCGACCTTTACATCAAGATTGGCCAACTCTCATGGTTTTTCCTCTGTCAGGTTTGACATCTCCACCAAGAGAGGCTAAGTGACTTATAGGACCCTATTGGGATAAGGTCCAGAATTCTTTAACCTGCTGGCAGGCCGAGGGGGTTGGATTTCTCAACCCCTCTCACCGTGAGTGAGGCCGAACTGCGCCACCTACAGCGGCGCCATCGCCTCGTCTGCGCGGTCTGCGCGTGGCGAGTTGAACCGGTGCGATGCCTGGGCAGCTGGTCTAGGCCAGATGGGGAGCAGGAGATGGGATTCGAACCACCATTGGAAGTCATCCCAGGTGCTGGAAATCAGCCCACCAACAAATGAGCCCAGCCACCGGGCTACTGGGGCGCTATGGATTGCTATGGACCCACCCTCTAAACCCATCCCAGTCCCACCAAACCGAAACGAAGGTACGACCGGAGCCCTCTTCCGGGAGACCCGTCGATCGCGTTTGACCGTCGGGACCAGCGGTGAAATACCGACCAGGCATGTTGCGGGCGGCCTTCGGTGCAGCCTTGCGGGTGAACAGCATTTGCTTCGGCTCAGCGCCACACTGCTGCAGGTTTTTTTATTCCCCAAACAGTGTGGACACACTTAGGGGCCCCAATGCGTCTAGATCTCTAAGTCTTTCTGCTTATAAACCTCATTAAACCTCACACACACACTGTTTGGGGTCTCTTGCCGTGCCGGGATAATTTTTTTTCTTCGGACGAGGTCCGCAGCGCGACGGAACAGACGAAGCTGCGCTTCAGCGGGGAAGGGAAACGGGAAACGTCTGAAGTTTGCAGGGCAGAGGGCAGAGGCGCTTGCAAGACGAAATGAATACCTGCAAGCAGTGAAGTTTCGCACATCGCATACCTTCGGAAACACGCCCTCTTCCGCTGGGCTTATTGACCCTCGCACGCATACCTTCGTACTGTGCTGTGGTCTTCATACCCCGTAGCTCGCCCACCTCCAAAGACCATTTGACACAGCTTTCGTTGTGCGCAACATCCGCCACCCATGCCTGGCCGGACCAAATGGCCACCATCTTCTTCGCATTTTCAACACGCCTGGCCCGAAAAGTCGGGCTTTCCCATGCCTTCCCTCCTCTCCACCGTATTTTTTTTAAAAGAAACACGTCCAATGTATGTCACACCGTGCCAAGGATCAATGGCGCACCGTGGCCATCGGGTTTCCAGCTCTTGTCTGTTCTGCAGCAGTGCGGCCTTCAAGGCGGTGCTGTCACGGGCAACGCTGCGGTGACCTGGCAAGTGGGCGAGACCGGAAACAGTCGGCAATATATGTCTTTGAGAAGGAAGGCTTTTACCAACCTGCATCATGCACTGTTACTGGATATACCATTATATATATATATACACCCAAGGTTTGGTCGAGCAACCTTTTACATGAGGATTTTACCACTACAACGCGAGGTTTCCCGGGTCTTTGAAGGGGCTTCACTGATTCTGGAAACAAACGCAGCGGAGCTGCTGAGCGCGTTTGGCCAACTCCAGACGTTGATTTTGTTCCAAACACTGTGGACACACGGTCTAGGATCTTCTTACGGTAATGGTTCTAAGCAGCTGATGCATAGATCGCCGGGATATGATTTTACTTAGCAGCCAGTTTGCTGCGATAGATGTTGGACGATTAGATAACAGGAGCATGTAGTAGGTCACTAAAAGGCTATTAGCTACTTTTTATGGTGCTATAGTGCTAGTACATGTTTACTTGACATTGACAGGGTTTCTTAATTTTTGTATCATTCCAACGCAACACCAAGCATGAATGTAGGTGTAACAACCACGCTGCCGTGTGTCGTGGACGATCGAAGATCACGAACAGGCCTGTGGCACCTGTGGTCGGTGTTGTGTGAACAGGTGTTCACACCGCGCATTTGACGTATATAGGTGGTGGTTTCGTTCATGTTGCTCCACCTTTTAAAAGGTTGTGCTTTTGTCACCCACTGACTCATATTAACACGTACTTTTCAAGGGGAACTACCAACCAGGCATGGATTCTACTCCTTGAGGCCCAACACCAAGTCTCAGTCAGGTCAGCGCTGGCACACGAGGTGCGGGGTCTCCCGCGCTGGTCTCGGGTGGTGGTTTGTTCGATGCCGGGCCCGGGGGAATTCGGCTCAACAACGGTGCTTTTTGGCAAGCAGATGTGCATATTCCCTAGGGATCCAGTCGTACCTTCTCAGGTACGGTGAGGAAGGAGACTAGTTCTGTAGGCGCCAGGAGGGCCCACAAGTACCTTCTAGTGGATCCATAGGGATAGATGGGCAGCCTAATGCTGAGAAAGGTGGTCTCCTCTGTGGCCTGAACGGGCTCATGCCCCACACCGAGCATTGGGCCGAACGTAGGCCGGTCGGTGTCGGGTGCGGTATTTGGTATTTATCGGGGCTGAAGAAGCAAACTCGCACTCCAACGAATGGGTGTTGGGATTCCCCACGCATCAACTGGAAAGTGAGTGGAGGGACAGGGTCAGGGTGGTCAGGGTTTACTTATCATGGGTAGCAAGTTATATCAAGTTATAGTACAGGTAGGAACCGGACTGTGGCAATTCACCTGAAACGTTCAGCATGCCACTTCGGGTTCCGTACAGTTCGCAAGAAGGTGTTTGACTTGAACATACGCTCATAGAGGAACTAGTGGTTCTTCCGCTTCTGAATCGTCCAGAATGTATATTTATATAACTTACCCAGGTCAAAGATGTTATATGTGTCGCTTTACCAGCAGCAGCCGGCAAAGTCTTGCCGCATGTGCTTTATGTGTGTTTCACTTTTAAGCTTTGAGGCCTTTTAATCTTGATCGACTTAACAGTGGCAATGGGATATGATATAATTAGTGCAGTATCCAAGGTTTAAGAAATTTGTAACAGTCACTATAGCTCAAGACCAGAGCCTCCAAGATGGCGCCGTGTACCTACTCTTGCCCACCTTACGAGTTGCAACACGTGAAAGCTGTTTGTGCAGCGACCGTTTGCGACTGTGTTTGCGTCGTGATGGCGTCGAGTGATGGCACCGACTATGAAATATGTTGCACCCTGATTGGTCGAGCGAGTCGTCCCCCCCCCGCAAACTAGCATGGAACCCGAAAATGGACCGATGGAAGACCATTTTCCTCTACACCCCAGTGGTTTCGGGGTTCCATGTTAGTCTGCAGGGGAGTATATAGGTGATTTTCCTCCGCCTGCCGGCACCCTCGACCTGCTCACCTCCGACGTGGCGATGGGTCGTGCAACCTGTTGGTCGTCCGGTCGTCCACCTTGCGCGCACGACCAGACTTGAAGTCGGTCAACCAAAGTGACCTGGTGCTATAATTAGCCGATGCAGTCCAAAAGAATGATGCTAAGCTGAAGCCTCCCTCCTTTACTGGGTTCAGTTTGTTCACTCAACTTCTGAGCAACATGTCGTTGGACCTCTTTTCTTGGGGCCAGAACTGGAACATCGGTCGTTCGCCGAGTTCCGGGCGTTCGCCTCAAGCTTCGACGGCAGGCCTTTGCTGGCAGCAAGGGTTGGACCTGGCAGAAAGCATGATCCACAGGCGAATCTTCTGGCGGTGGGGTCCGCAGTACGTAGGACATGTTGGAAGAACTGCAGCACAGCAGGGCTCGTGTGGGAGGAGCCCCTCCAATCATGACTCAACTGTTCCAAAGTGGTCCGAACCACATGGTTTCTTTTTAAGATGAGGAGCAACCAATGCACTTTCTTCAGGAAAAACAACATTATTTCTATGCATTCAAATCATCGAAAACCAAAGCGCAGTTTGCACATTTGTGGTTGCAACATCTTTGCACTTTTCCAGCCAACTTCAACGAAATGGAGTTAAGGTTTCCTTGTTTTCATTCCACGCTGGGCACCACAGCTGCACAGCTCTTGCACATATCAATTGGGGTGTGGTTGAACGATGTTGAAAGATCAACAGCGGGGTAACTATAGCCAGCGTTCCGCATGACATGCAGCGTTTTTGCAGGGTCTATCCAGCAAAACCGGTATGTGTTATTGACGAGTGGCAGCAAGCGGAGCAAGTGGGGTGGCAAGACCATGAAACTAGGGGGACGCACAAATCCATTAAATACTTGCATGTGTGGTTTGTAGGAGGTATGTTATTCACATCATGTGCTTTCAACCGCAAAGGTTGACTGATCATGCGTGCACTTGTCAACAATCAACCACACATATCATAAACCGGTGCATTTCCGGAAACAAAAAACAACACAACACCAAATCCACAACAACATTATAACCATATCTCAACAATATGTTCTACTGGAGTGTTGTCAAATGATGTCAACAATATGTGTCGGAATGTCCAGGATGGTCGGCAGAGCCTCAAATACAAGTTGGCAGCATGTGATTCTTTTCTTGGGATGACATTCCAAGTGAAACGATGTGAAAAGGCTTTTCTGGGGACCGAAAGCGACAGTCTCAGTCTCCCAGCAAGGTCCAAAAGCCGTGGACCTCAAGAACTATCAATCGAGATGTCTAGACTTTGTACATTTACAGCGGTTTTAAAGTAGGTTCTAAGTAGATGGCACTGGCAGCCCAAGACAGATCGGGATCTACATAAACCTAACCTCCAAACTTGGGGCAACTTGTGCCCTTGATTCTCAATCCACTATATGACTATAAATTATCACCCTATCATTAATTGACACCCTCCATAACTCAGGGTCCACGAGTGTTTAGGCGGACATCTTTTGGACTGTGAGAGGCCTTCATGTAACCCAGGCGCCTTTGCAGCGAGATCACCTTCAATGCGGCCATCTCGGCCATCGCCGCAGGCGCCCACCCGATCGGCGGATGGGATCGTCGGTGGTTTTGGGTGGTCCTACCGAGTCCTACCGAGAATGCAACGGTGAGTTGTACCAAATTTCACCAACAAAGGACCATGCCACCGAATTGGGATTTAGAACAACAATTGTAAGCTTGATGGTGTTTTGTTTTCTTGGCTACCAGAAAAGTTTTTTTAGTGATATGTTTCTTGCATTTGAGTGCATGTATTTGTTGAATAGTAGTGGTAGTGGTCGGTGCTTGAATTTGGAAAAACATGTTCCATTCCATTCACTCCAATCCTCGTTCCATCTCAGTCAGAAACACAGCACATCAACCCATCAATGCGATCACAGCAGCACGAACACCTTCCTTTCCCCGGCATCCATCACAGCCCGGCTTCACCTTGGTACATGGCTAGAATAATAGCATCATATCCAACCGTGCAAACGTGCAGCAACTGAAACGGTATGAAACGGGGTGGGACTCCAGGAAGAAAGATTTGCCATGTTGAAAGCCCAAACTAGGATCATGGAAGAGTCTGAGACGACGTTGAACATCCTCATAGATCCTCAGAACTTTAGGATTATTTTGCTTGGTCAAAAGAGGTCCTGGGTGACTGGGTGAATCCCGTCAGAACTCCTACGCAATCTCCTTTGTTAGTGATCATATAATGTGATCATTCAGTTTGGCAGAGATCGTTCGGTACTATACATGATATTGTTCTGAAAACCAACCCGAACCTTGTGTTCCTGGATCTTGGCATGATTGATCTCAACAACAGCGACTGTCCCACCAGGGGTACCTGCAAACCAAACTGGTGGGCTTGTTTTGTTATTCACTCATCATGCGTTGTTCTTGTTGGCAACCATGCAGCGGAATAAAACCAAGACCCCATGGTTCAAGCCTAAGCTTTTGAAGCAAGAAACTGCAGCATTTCAACGCATAGTGCGCAAAGACGTCAATTTAAGCGTTACGCTTCTGCACGAACCCTGATCTGAGTGATCTGGTTCAAGCAGCAGGATAGCTGTGTGAGGGTCTTGGGTAATCCATACTGGCCTTGCGAACTGAACTGAACCGAACCTACAAGAAAAGCCTTGTGAACTTGTCCCTTGAAAGAGAGGGGGCGGCTCACGGAGCCACATGAGCCACGGGTGAAGTTCCAAGGCGGCCAAGTCGTCTGAACATGTGGTTTTGCGATGTTTTGCTTAACCAAAGAGTGTGGTTTTCCCTGTGGGTGAATCCCCCCCCCGGTTCCTTAAGCAAATGGTGCCTGTGTTGCTTGAGCAAAGCCTCGGGGCTGGAACTTCGCTTCCGCCCTGGTGGATGCGAGTCGCACTGGGGGTCTTGGAGGTGGGCTGAGGTGTTAGTATTGGGGAAGACCCAGAGAAAAACATGGGGGAGCTTTAGAAAGGCTACTAGTATGGTCATACAAAGCCACACCCCACGTGGGGACGTGGAGTGTGCAGGTGTACACCCTCCACGTAGTACGGGCTACGCAGTCCGTGGATCGCCTGCCCAACTTGTGTGGGGCATTGGCATTGGTTTCCACGGTAAACAAGAACAGATGGAAAGAGGTTATTTATATAACCAGCCAAACTGAGGGAGTCAGTCGGAACTCCTGATTGGCAGAATGTCTAGGAGTACTAGAATGTCCATGTCCGTATGGCCATTTTTCAGCCAGATGGTAGAGGTCTAGCGTTTGTAGGCCACCTGCCAATCATTGGGTGTTCGTTGTTCGAACGGTTCTCACGAACACGACTTTTGACTGGTGGTTTTTGGGCCATTATGTCCTCAAGCTGGGCCCCGGGTGGTCGCGCGCGTGCGCGAGCGTCCCATGCGGTGCACCTCGTGTTCACGACCGCATTTCGTGGACGCGAGTGGGTGCTGCCGTGGGTGTCTGACGGTGCGCAAGCTGGCTCAGGAACTGAGGTTCCAACCGCACTCGCGCCTTGAGGCGCGTCTGGCTATTGCTTGGCTGGAGAGCGCATTGCGGGGTTTAGAAATACTCCGTGACGAGGCTCACTTTCAAGAGGAACAGACGACCCCACGTGAGCACCCACCAGGCCTAAGCTCGATTTCTGAGGGACTTCGACGTGCTGGACGAGGAACCGATCAGGAGGCCGCAAGGAGCAGAGGCACAGAGAGGTCAGAAGGAGGAGAGCGTGAGGCTGCAGGAGGAGAGGAGCCCAGGCGCAGAAAGGAGAAGAGGCACGAGCGAGAGGGAGATGCACCAGATGGACGTCGAAGGCGACGAGGAGAGAGGTGAGGAGGTTGAAGGTGACGAGAGCTTGGGATGGTTCTCAATAGAGAATCGTCAGAGGTGGGCTCTCATGGGGGCCACCACAGGTCGCATTTTGGTAGCCCCCATCAAGGTAGAGGAGAAAGAGGAGAGCATCCCCCTGTTCATCACCGAGCACAAGGTCCAGGCCGACGGAAGTCTGAATTTGAAGGTGATTTCATTGGGCACCAAGGACTCAAAGTTGTCACGAAAAGTAACAAATATGAACAAGTTGATGTCCGAGGTGCACGTATGCATGGAGGCTCCTTGTGGTGTTGCCGGAAACTTTCTGGCCCATTGCACGTCCCTCGAACTGTTTTTGGCTACCGAGTTCAAGGCATCCGAATGGCTTGGAGCTACAGGTTACCGCAGATGGGTCCAGCTTTGTCAGGACATTTGCGGCGTCGATGTGAGCCAGATGGAGAGAGAGGACGTGAGAGAAGAGGCCGAGGAGGCATCTTTGAGGAGTGGAGCATTGCGTGGCCGAGCAGGACATCGACCGGTAGAGAGAGGGCGAGAGAGGTCTTTGAGGCGCATTTCATTCACCGGCTTGCCAGAAGGAGAGGACGACCCCGAGGCCGCAGACGAGTTGAGCGGGACTTCATCACGGTCGAAGAGGAAGAGAGAGGAGGAGACAGGAAAAGGGAGTGGAAGCCATGGCCGCTCTGGAGGACGCATCGAGACTGCATTGGACTCTCTGAAGAGCAAGTTGAGAGAGACCATGGAGGTCAGTGGAGGAGGATCAGAGGCTGCCGGTGGCTTGAGAGAGTCCAAGAAGGGAGAAGGTATAGTTGCTGCTCAGGGCGAGAGGAAGAAGAGCGATGGTCCGAGGAGCTTGTCAGTGGAGCTAGGTGGGGCCCCTCGAGAAGTGGCGAACTTGTTGAAGGAGGGGTCGGAGGAGCGAAGAGGTTCTACATCGACTTTGAAGAAGAGTTCAACCCCGGGCAAGGCTTTGGCGGCAGTGGCATCGCACGCTGCAGGCGAGAAGAAAGAGCTGGGGAAGAAAAAGAAGAAGAAGAAGGGCAGTGGAAACAAGTTATTGAGCCTGCTCAAGCAGGTTTTGACCAAAAAGAAGAAGAAAGGCAAAAAGAAGAAGAAGAAGAAGAAGGACCGAGAAGGCGACGGAGGCTCTCCATCCAGCAGTGGAGGATCGGACGACGAGGACGAGAGCGAGGATCAGAGTGGAGAGGACTCGGAGTATTCGAGCGAGGAGGAGAGCAGCGAGGAGAAGAAGGCAAGGAGACTTCAAGCTCCCCTCAAAAGAAGAAGCCTCAAGAAGAAAGGAAGTGTGATCAACCTTCTCCTGGAACAGATCGCCGAGCAGTTGCAAGATTTGTCGACTCCGCAGGAAGAACTCCTGACCCACGGGCCTCGAGTGGGGACTTACTGGCAGGTGACGCTTCGGCAACGCCATCCCTCTGGTCATCCAGCCTTGAGAGAGTTGTTCCTCCTAGCCACCGCCATCGACAAGATCAGATCAGGCAACCTCCTCGAGAGCTTGGACGCGTTGGCCGGTCGCTTTATCGCAGTGGAAGCAGCTATACAAGACGGCTGGTCCGTGGCCCGACACCTCGAGGTGGCAGTCCCTTCCGATCAGGCCATAGCACCCACAGAACTCCAATTGGCCGCCAGGAAACACAGCAACCTGGTAGCCAAAGCTCACGGCTACGAAGGAAAAGGGACATGGAGGAATGCGGGCGGAAGAGGATGGCAGAGCGGAGGAGGCGGCAAAGATGGAGGAAAGAGCTGGTGGCGATCAAGAGACAGCGGAAAGGAGGGAAGAGATGGAAAGGACAGAGGAGGAAAATGGAAGAAGGGAGGCAAGGAGGGGAGCAAATACAAGGCGAAAGGCAAAGGAGAGGCCGAGGGGGAGAAGGCAGAGGCCTGAGAGTTGAGGAGCCAGAGAATTCAGAATTGGCAGAGGGCTTGGCGATGACCATGCCTGAGGCTTGCATGGCACAGAGCCCCGCTGAATCCAAGGATGAGAGAGCCGTTTGTGCGCTTGAACCGTCCAGGACAGATGAGGGCAACTTTCATACAGAGAGAAGGCAAATGCAGAATCAAGGTGGCGCCGCTCGAGAGGAGGAGACGCCTATGCATGAGGAAGAGGCTTTGAGGACAGAGGACGTGAGAGGTCAGGAGCCGAGCTGCCTAGAAGAAGGAGGAGTGGCCGAGGAGCCTTTGACGAGAGGAGGCTGCCGAGGCGAGAAGGTAGCAGAGATGATGTGCGAGAAAGGAGACCTGATGAATCTCGGGCTATGCTTCGCCTGGATGATCCTAGAAGGACGACAGAGTCCACTGAGCGAAGGCTGGTTGTGGCAAAAGGTTTCCGCACTTGGACTTCGGGAACTTGGTGGGCGACTGCCGGGCGATAAGAGCCTATATCCCTTCCCCCATGTTTGGGCAAGACTTCATGGCAAACTTAGAGGAACCATGTTTGAAGATTGTTTCAGAAGTAGTTTCTGGACCTTTGAGGACTTTAAGGATGCTTGGGCTCTTTGCTCAGTGAAGTTCTGTCAACTCATGCATGGTGGTGGAGTTGGTTTCGGAGCCGGTCGGGCGAAGAAGGTTCATTGGGAGTGTCTCAAAAGTGTTCACCGAAGGGTTGAAAATGTGTTAGGTGAAGTGCAGGTGGGGGCAGCTTGGGGGCTGAAGGAGATCAAGCAGGACCTGGACTCCCGAGACATTGGTTATGGAGGGGAAGAGATAGGGAAGGTTGAACAATTGACGGCTGAGCAAATCATGCCTTCCTTGCCTCCTTTAGGACGAGGAGGTTCCATCCGACTGGTTGATTGGGTCAGTCCATCAACCCGACGACTAATCGAGTCCCCCGAACTGCTGGAGATAAGTGATTCAGGCCAGGAGGTCCCAAGGTTGCAGGGCCGAGTGCACATAAGGGCAGGCCAGAAGAAGGAGGTCGCAAACCTTTTGGTTGAGCGTGGCATTTGTGTTTGGCGGCCTGAACGTGAAGTGTTCCGTTTTCGAGGAACCCCGGTCAAGAACGGAATGTTTGGAGTGGTCAAACCAGGGCGCGCTATTGAGGGTAAGGAGACCCTGAGAGTGATCATGAACCTTATTCCTAGCAATAGCCTGCACAAGGTTATTCAAGGCGCTGTTCATAGGCTTCCCTCTATCTCACAGTGGACCTCGATCTTCCTGGGGCCTGGTGAACATCTAGAGATTAGCCAGGCTGACATCACCTCAGCTTTTTACCTGTTTGAGCTACCACAGGCATGGCACACTAGGCTGGCCTTCAATATTGACATGAAAGGCGACGGGTTTGAAGAGAACACCACCTATACTCTTTGTGCCAGAGTTTTACCTATGGGTTGGAGCTCAGCGGTTGGGATAATGGAGGAGGCAGCTGAGCAATTGCTGAAAGATGTGGGACTCCCCGAAAGCCATTGCATCAACCGCGTGAAACTTCTACCAGAAGGTTTTGTGAGGAAGATGAAGGAGGATGAGGTAGGGTCAACCCCCTTTTGGCACATCTACTTAGATAACTTTGCCTCAGGCCAGAGAATGCAGAGAGCAGTGCCGGAGAGCAGAGGAGGAGCACTGCACCTTGAGGCTGAGAGAGGATGGAACGAGAGAGGAGTCCTGACCGCACCTAAGAAGAGCGTGCACAGGGCAACAGTGGCGACGGAGCTTGGGGGCTACATTCAGGGAGAGAAGGGATGGTTAGGGCCGGACCCTGGTCGGTTGCTAAGGACCCTCAAGCTCAGTCTATGGCTCTGTTTCAGAGGGAACATTAGGAGAAAGAGCCTGCAGATTTGCATTGGTAGGTGGATGCACATATGCCAATTTCGTAGAGCTGCCATGTCTCATTTCTCAGGAGTGTGGGAGTTTATGAGTAGAGGAAACAAGAAGAAGGAGTGGCTAAGTCGATGGGAGCTTCTTTCAGTTTGCCTTGGAATCCCACTCTTGCACACAGATTTGAAAGCTGAACCCTCTGCTCAGGTGACGGCCAGCGACGCCTCCATGACCGCGGGGGCGATTGGCATTGCGACGAAGGTGAGCGAGCTAGGATGCGACTTCCTCCTGCACGACACCATAGAGGCCAGACAGGGGAGGATTGTGCCGGTGTTGCTGATCTCACTTTTTGATGGGATCGGAGGGGCCATCCGAAGCTACAACTTGGCGGGAGCTCGACCCCAGATGTACGTCAGTGTTGAGCTGCATCGTCCTGCCCGTCGCATTGTGACTAGGCGCTGGCCCGAGGCAGTGTGTTTTGAGGATGTCACTAAAGTGACCGATGACATCATCCTCGAATGGTTAGCAAAGGCTGGAGACATCAGAGAAGTCCACATATGGGGAGGCTTTCCCTGTAAGGATTTGTGTGGAGCGAAGGCCGGAAGAGAAAATCCTGCTGGAGCCCATAGTTCCCTCTTCTACCAGCTCAAAAGGATCTGGCTAGATGTTCAGAGGCTGTGCGGCGGCCTGATCGTCCACCTCTTTGCTGAAAATGTGTGCTCCATGGATCCGGACGCAAGGGATCAGATTTCGTCAGAGCTGGGACTCTATCCCTATAGAGTCGATAGTGATCGAATCGTACCCCTCAATCGGCCGCGATTTGTTTGGACTGATCTGACTGTGGTTGAGGACGACTTCGTTTGGACAACCTGGAAAGGGGGGTACTGGCAGGTGACATTTGAATGTGCGCCGGTGGCTGATGGTTGTTGGGTTGATGAAGGTTGGTTGCAATGGGCTCCTGGGACTACTTACCCTACCTGTATGAGGGCCATTGTTCGTGATCGTCCTCCTGTTCGTCCGGTCGGTTTTGGTCGGTGTGCAGAGCATGAGCTACTTAGGTGGCGACAGGACAGATTCAGGTTTCCGCCGTATCATTATAAAGACGTGTACATGCTCTATCAAATCGACTCTTCACGTGTTCGCTACATGTCCAGCCGTGAGAGGGAAACCTTGATGGGTTACGGCCCTGGGCATACCTACCCAGCATTCAGTGCTTCAGCTGCGAAAGGCAGCCCTTCAGGTTATGAGGACGAAAGAATGAGCCTGGTTGGGGATTCTTTCCCCGCAAATACTTTCTGGCTCTTTGCCGCAGAGGCTGTAAGAGAATGGATCCCCCGAAGGTCACCCGAGCACTACAAACAGAGGTTGGGTATGTTCCCTGGTGCGTGTTTAGATATCTCTTTACAAGCCCCCATTGGAACTCGACGACCGTTCGGCAGTGCAGACTCCAATTTCGCTGAACTCGGTGATCCTGCAGATCTTATGGTGAGGCAATTGGCTCGCAGAGTGAGCCATAATGGAAGCGATATCAGAGTAAGTGTAGGCATCCCCACAAACCCGAAACTTTATCCCAGGCAAAGTGTACCAGCAAACTTCTGGGAGTGGAAAGTGACATTCCAGCGAAAGTGGGAGGTAGCAGAGCACATCAATGCACTTGAGCTCAGAAGCATATTACTCACCTTACAGTGGCGACTATCCCATCTCAGAAGTATGAATGTTAAATTTTTACATTTGAGCGACTCCGCAGTGAGCATATCGGTACTGGCAAAGGGTAGGAGCTCAAGCAAAGCATTACACCACATCATCCGCAGGATTGGCAGCATCCTTTTAGCAACAAATCAATATTTCATGGGTATCCACGTGGACAGCTTTGAGAACCCCACTGATGCTGCATCACGAGCATGAGGATCAGAAGGCGGAAGAACACATCCAAAGCTGACCGAAAGAAACAACGAAGAGGCCAGAAGCTTCATGAGACAGGACTCAAGGCATCAACTTTGCAAAAGTACAGGGAGGCAGTGCATCAGGCATTGGAACAATGGGACTTTTGCGCAATAAAATACGAAAATGTTGTTGCTTTTGATCTTGAGCTTGGGGACTTCCTCGAGCACTCATATGAAGAAGGCGAGTCGGTCTCTTTCGCAGGAAACTTGATATGTGGCTTACAAGTCTTCCTCCCTTTTCTAAGACGGCATCTACCTTATAGTTGGCATTTGTTTTCCTTGTGGCGCCGGAACGAGAGGTCTTGGCAAGCCACCCCCATGGGTGATGAATTGCTATGGGCGCTTGTTGGAAAAACTTTAGAATGTCAGTGGCTGGCAATGGGCACTCTGCTAATGTTAGGCTACTTTGGCCTCCTCAGAACAGGTGAGCTTGTGAACCTTCG
>CAXAMN010021112.1:458938-469438 GCA_963970005.1 Durusdinium trenchii | reverse complement strand
GAGCGTAAGCAGACCGCCCGTCGCGGCAGCAGATTGGGGTTCGGAAATCCTGCCAAAAGCATCCAAAAGCAGCATAATCCGCTGCTCCACGACCCTGGTCCGCTTGCGCCTGCCGAGCGTAAGCAGACCGCCCGTTTCTCCTGCCTGATCCTGCCTGCTGCACACCTACTCGCAGCATCTGGCCGCGGCATCCTGCAGCGGCACGGCGCCAGCACAGAGGCAGGCAGCAAAGCCCACACAGGCGCCTCTTCCTTGAATTAAATAGCTGTGGCTATCTGAGTTTTTTTCCGGCAGCCGCCGAATCCTTTATCGGTGGCTGATTCTGCCAGCCGCCGGATACATTTGCGCCTCCGCCAGATATTTTTTAGGATTTTTTAGGCTGGCTGGCTGGTTCCGCCGGGTCCTTTTTAGGTGGCTGGATGGCTGGTTCCGCCGGATACTTTTTCGGCTGGCTGGCTCGACACATTCCGCCAGGTACTTTGATAGCTGGCTGGCTGGCTGGCTGATTCCGCTGGATACTTTTTCGGATTTTTTAGGCTGGCTGATGCTGGCTGGCTGGTTCCGCCGGATACTTGTTGGGACTTTTTAGGCTGGCTGGTTCCGCCGGATACTTTTTAGGTGGCTGGCTGGCTGGTTCTGCCGGATACAGGTGGCTGGCTGGCTGATTCCACCGGATACTTTTAGCTGGCTGGCTGGCTGATTCCGCCAAGCACCCGGAATGCAGGGTCAATAGAATACCGAGCATGCCACAAGCGCTTTGCTATAGCGCCTAGCTGCTGTTTGGCGGGGTTCTGCGGGCCGCTTCATAATTTCCGTGGACAACCTACTAAGAAATGATGCCATTTTGTTCAGATTGGTCTGCGCAGACTTTGCTAACCTTTGGCTACCAAACATGTGGTCACTGCTTTGCTTGCAGCGCCAGCGCAGGAAAAGCGCAAAGCAACAAGTGCCCTGAAGTGGACATGCCGGCCTTCAGCCAGGCGCCGTGGACGGCAGCAGCGATCTCTCCGAACCGAGCCGAAAAATATTTTGGAAGCATCACAAAGCGTCTGGCAACAGCATGCAACAGCTCCGAGAACCTCCGAGACAACGATGGAAAACCCCCCACTGCTGACTTCTGCGATCAGCGAGCGACATGCTCAAACTCTGCACCCGCAGCCGTCTCAAATTCACACCACTGCACCATGACATCCTACCTTTCGCATTTGTCCCAACAGGACTGCAGCTAATCTCCTGCAACCGGTTGATTGGCCTGGGAAATTGCATCTCTCGCTCCATATTGCTCCAGTTGCTCAGCCGAGCGAAGTCGACGAAACCGCGGTAAACATGCGTGAGCCAAGGATCACCGAGAGATGCGTTGGTCTGATCATGCTATGCCATGCTGAGTCGGACATCCAAAATGAAACGTGCTAGTTTGTCATCACTGATCAAAGCCTATAATATAAGCAGCAGGCACGCTCATCAAAACACCACAGAAACCCGCCGGCGGGGCAGCGCCCCGGACTAGTGACTATGTAGTTTTCATCCGTCAGCCAGCACCACATATCACTACATAAAGGGCTTATTCTGCAGGACCCGGGCCATTGTTTTGTCCCCGCCAATATACATAATTACAACAAATCTATTTTCGACCTACGTCCAGCTATTTCTAGCTAATTTCTACCTATTCCGAGCAAATTTCTGCTTATTCTAGCTAATTTCTACTTATTTCTGGCTTTATGTAACTTATGTTAACGAGCTGGACCCACTTCCGAAGTGGCCAATATGTAACCTGAGAGTCTCTACAAGTTCACCTCTGCATCTAATTCGGACGGGAGAATAACATCTAATAATTCGTCCATTGCGCATGATTGTGCCATAAAACACATCATAGCAAAAACACGCAAAACAACGATCAACCATCTCACTGCCTGTGGACTTGGCCCACCCAACCTGTCTCGGCTCAGTCTCAGCTCAAGGTCGGTCTTGGGGGAATCAACAACAAAATGTTCTCTTCTCCCCAGGTAATGGTGCTTCGGGACGTGAAGTGGTTGGATGAAGGGGACATTGATTTTCTTCTGGCCCTGGGGGAAAGCAATGGCAGCTGCTGCTGATTTGCTATGAAAATCAGTCGCCTTGTCTGTTTTGGCTGCATTTGGCTGCCAAACCAAATCGCAATGGAAAATCAGTAGCGACACAAGCTATGCAAGCTGGGATTGGGAGCAAGTCAAACATCTGGTCAGGCTAGCTCCGGTCTCCGGCTCCAGTGTTCAGCCATAGCCCCGCAAAAAAAATATCGGAAAAACATGACGCTGGACACAAAGAATCCAAGACAACCCACGTCTCGTAGCGCCACGGACGGCTCCGCCTCCGGTTCCAAATTATGCCACATCACATGCCAGATGCGTTCCGCCTGAGTCAAAATTTCCACGCTTTTCTCCCAGTGGGGCACCCTTTTCGGTGAAGGTGGGCCAGAACAGATCGATCTACAAGCGATTCCACTGAGCGGATTTCTGACCAAGGCGATGTGAGAGAACACCACCGGAACCACAGTTCAGGGTGACTTGTTCTGGTTGGATTCGAAACCAAACACTCTGGAAAATCGACTGTCCCGGCATGTCCCGGCGGTGGGACAGATGTCCCAGCTTGTCCCGGAATGTCCCGGCGGTGGGGTGGATGTCCGGCATGTCCCGGCATCCCGGCGGTGGCCCAGCATGTCCCGGCGTTGGGTCAGGTTGGGGTGGGGTGGGGCTCATGGCGTTCATTTCAACTAGTATTCAAGCGGCTTCAAATCTCATATCCCAATGTTGAAATAAGTGGTGTGGGTTGGGATGGGATGGGGCTGGGGTGGGGTGGGGCTAATGACGTTCACTTCGACTAGCATTCATGTATCTATATGTATCTAATCTCCCAATGTGGAAGTAAGTGGGATGGGATGGGGGTGACTGGGTGAGCGCCAGCAAAAGTCCAAACACGTGTGCAGGGCCACAAGAGCGCACTCAAAGGCAGATTCTGCAAGTTGGCGCCGTCAAAATACACTTTGAAGATCTTTGAAGAAGTTGAGTCAAAGCACCGTAAATACCAGCGAATTGGCCTGACTCACATTGACTCACACACCTCTGAGCACCCTGGATCAACACCCGGGCTTTGCCACAAGAACCCAAAATAACGCAAAGTATGGCACACTGGGTCGGCCGTCCAGGTCGTTGAGTGCCAAACGGTCCAAATCCTCAGGCCCAATTTGTCGTCCTGTGGAACGACAGAACTGAACCCCAGAATTTACCGCACAAATTATGGACGCACCACCACCTTCTCCGCACCTGGGCCCTCACTGGACCAGAGATCCAAAAGATCCAAAAGAGTGGGGGCAAAAACATGTGGGAGCAGGGAGGGATCCGCTTTGAGTGAGGGGCATAGCAAAGATTAGCAAAGTACTCAGTTGTAGATGGTTTGTGACCAAATGAGCGAAAATGAGGTTGGTTCCGGCATAATATAGGACACCAACGTCACCTGTCATACCGGAGGGGGATCATATGGATGGTACACATATATTGGATTCGACGGTATTTGATCGAATGGTGGAGGGTGTTTTGTTTCGGCCATAGTTCTTTTTTTTTCCGGGTATGTGGATGGTAGAAGCTATGGTTGACAATGTTTTTGGTAGAAAATACAATTAAAACATGAAGATCTCAGGAAACAATGGTGATGGTGAATGCGTCAGCCAGTGCGCGCCAGCCAGCACATAGCCAGTCTAAAAGGCCAAAGAAGGAGTCAGATGGAGTAAGTGGATTAAACACGACCATGCCCGAGCAAATTGTGGTTGGAACCTCTCATAGTTCTGAGGTCGTGCGATGGTTGGCCTTCCAAAAAATCATTGCGCCCCATTCTGGCCGAGACTGCTACTATAGTAGAAATACCCTTGTTACTAGTAGCTTCTTGCTACTAGTAGCAATGTCAGGAGCTACTATAATAGCTTGTTGTTACTACTACTATATAAGAATATATAAATTCTAGAAATGAAAAGGGCTTTTGTTCGTCTTTTTTCGCTTTCCCCGCCATGCCGGTGCATCTGAGGTTGAGGTTGAAGGGCCAAGAGACTCATCCTTTCACATTCCAAGGGACCAAGCACTAGGTCTTTCAATCTTGAGTTTGCGTAAAGTTCTTCACAAGATTCATATCATATATCTAACATTATCTAACATACTATATATTTACAATGTATATATGACCCCCCTGGATTTCAGGGCAGAAGGAAGTTTTCTGAAACAAGTGCCCTTTTCCAGAGTATTCCATGGCCCTTTCATGTCCTTTCAGTGATGGATGATGTTCTTCGATGAAGCTGACCAGGCGTTACAAGAGGGAGTCGCTTTGGACGTTGTCTCCCTGGGTGCAGCAGTCTATGCCTTGTGTCCCACCTGGCGTGCTGCACAGGCCGGCTGCACTACCCGCACGGACAGGGGCTTAGGTCATCGCTGGCACATCATCGTCCAAAATGCCGCATTTCTCAGAGGGGTGGGGATATGATTCGGTTCCCGAGGTCAGCGCAATATCCCAGAATTGGCACTCTTTTTCCGAACAAAACTGTTTTGTTCTTACATACGTGCACCAATGACATACACAATTCGCCCGGGTTTGGAGGACCAACACATCCAGCATGTCACAGGTTCTACACTCCACTCTTTTGACACATCGCCCCGGCGGACCGAACCCCAAAGCACTGCGCGTTGGACGACTCCCACCTGCGCGTAGCGCAGATGGGAAGCAATTCGGAACCTCTGGAAGTCAGAAGCATGTCAGAATCGTAGACATTCGTAGACCCTTGAAAAGAAAGAAGACGTTATAGAGTCTGTGTCTCCCTGAATGGATCCGATGGATGGACAAGTATCTATGCCCCAGTGTGGATCGCCAGGCTGTGCTGCGGGATCTGCAGGGCCGGGACCTGGAAGCGAATGCCTTCGTGGAGAGCTCCATCCTCGCAGGACCCCCCCCCGCCGACGCTGAGCTTTGAAGGGCGTGGCGAGGTCCGAAGAGCTTCGAAGGCGTCCGAGGTCCCTGGTCGTTACTGATGTGTGATGAACTATGACAGGCATCCAGCGCGACTCGGCCCATCGAAGTGGGTTCCTTCTTCGGGGGTAGTGGATGGATCGTACTTTTCCATGAGGTGGTTTTCTTTTGAAAGAGGTCTTTGGGGCGAATCTGTGGCGGCTTTTGTTTTGCGGTTTTGGGGTAAGATCAGTGGAAGAGAGCACACAAAAAATGTCACAGCCTGGTGCAAGTTGGAATTGAGAGGCCAATGGGAGAGATGTTGGGAATTGGAGGCTTTCGACATCCAACGCCACGACAAGCTTTGTTAGTTTGTTCAGCATCTAAAAAGGACTGCCAGTGCAAGACACGAAGGTAAAGATCTCTGTAGATCTCTATCCTGGGAGGAATTGCAAGAGGCTTGTCCGGCAGAAAATCAGGTGCTACAGTTGGTGCCTCGTGCCCTTCGTATTCGTGATATGAAAGTTGCATGGCAGGAAAGCCCTTTGGGGCCACCGAAGACGCTGATCGCCCACCAGCTGGCGTTGGATTTGGCCAGGTGAATGTCACAGGGAGGCCACAACAAGCGTGTTGGTTGCACACAGGTCGCCCACTGAAGCTCGCAGTTTCATGGTGTTTCATGGTGTTTCTCACTTCCCACCGATTTGGCCATTGCCAGATCTGTAGAAGTGATGCTCATAGAGGGTGTCCCTCCTTTCTAGGGTGCTCTCCGAAAGCAGAGATGCCAATCTTCCAATAGCCACCAGGAGCGGCCACCCTTCCGATTTCATGGTCTTGGTCGGTCCACCTGAAAGATCATGAAATGGGATTTTCCAGGGGCTCGCGGCCGACGGTCACGAGATGTTCCTTCCTGGCCAGGACGGTCAAAACGTCAGGTGGTCATGAAAGCGCAACACCATCCAGTTGGGGTGGTTTATAGACACCATGGATGTATATAAATAATAGATAGACACCATCTCTGTTGGAACATCCCCTATAGAATCTGAACCCTGAATCGAGGCCAGTATAGAATCAAGCACTCTGAGCATCTCCCTGAATTCCATGTATGTGTATAATTTACATTTATTTACCATCCAAGAACCTTGACACGGGTGGTGCTGGTCCTCAGGTGCAGGTCTTGCAATGGGAATGAAAAGAGATGAAGAAGAGAGTAGCCGGCACATGTAGCAGCAGTTCCTGAGGTTCTTGATAAAGACAGATCAAACTGGTTCCCCACTCCATAGGAACCTTTTTGAAAGAGATACACATGTCTCCATCCTAGAAGGCACCGTCACCAACCCAATTTCCAGGACTTGCCACGGGTGTGCAGTGGCAAAGCTCCTTGCTGTGTTTCTCACAGAGTGGCATCTGGCGTGACGTGTCGCTGGGTGCAGCAGCATGGAGCCCCAGGTGCGCTCTGCCGCATATGGCGCGCAGGCTGGCGCCAGGGCTGAGAGGTGGGGTCCACCGAACTGCTTCACTGACCTTAAATAGGAGTTTTAGATAGGAACTGGGTCTCAAAAACATGATGAAAGCGCCTTTCAACTGGCGAACTGCATGACCTTGGTATGTCTCAAACCAAATGGCTACATCCAAATGATCTAACATGTTCGTTTGTCTAAGGATGTCTTAGGGGTCTACCTTGATTTACAGTAGCTGTTGATCCTTAAGAGTACCGCCCCATGTACCAGGTACCATGGAGCTCTTCCCTTCTTTTCGAAAACAAGTAGCCTGCATGGTGGAATTGCTTCGCTGTGTTTTTTTTCAGCCCGATCGGGTTTGCTTCGAGAACGAGAAATCCCTTCGTATGGCGATGGTTCGTAGGCCTGAGGTTCAGACCTGGAGTACTGTAAGCTATACGGTTGACTTTTGACCTACACGGTCCACGACGATCGGGAATCAAATGGTCTTCCATAGCCGCCGTGATATATACAGTTGGTTTTCTCTCTCCAGAATCTCCAGAGTGCGTTTTTGTCGCGCAGACTGTGTTGCATGTTTAAGCATGTGTGAAAGAAGATAATCACGAAAGCTAGCCTTAGCTAGCTGGAGTTGCTCTTGCTTTAGCAAGTTAAGTGACGGGGTGGACGCACCTCAGAAACCTCAAATAATTGATTAAATCAATCTTATGGACCCCCCCCCCCCCGCGGTTCGACTCCCCCCTGCGCGCGGTGAGCGGGACCACCAAGCAGCTGCAGCACACCAAGCATCTGCAGCGCCCAGCGCAGCAGCGGCAGCAGCGGCAGCAGCAGCAGCAGCACCAGCAGCAGCAGCAGACCACCCAGCGGCGGCAGCAGCAGCGGCAGCAGCATACCCAACGCCGCGGCAGCAGCAGCCGCAGCAGACCACCCAGCGCCAGCAGCAGCAGCAGCAGCAGACGACCCGGCGCCTGCAGAGCAGCAGCAGCACCAGCAGCAGACCGCCGGAAGCCTGGCTAGCTTTCGTTCACCCCCTCTGGCCTCAAGTTGGCAACTTGACTTGGAGTAGCTTTAGATTCTAGATTCTTTTGTGATCAGCAGTTATGTGAACACATGTGTGTTAACCCCAGCAAAATAGACAACACACCAGGATGCTTGTGTTGATTAGGTCTTTGGTGCTGCACAAACATTAGGCCAATGCCTGCACAGCTGCCCCCTGGGCCGAAGCGCAGGATGGGGTGGTGGGTTGGAGGGATGTGGAGAGCAGAGATGGGCAGAGAAATCATGAGAAATAGGATGAAGGCACTGAAGATAGGTACCTAACATAAGATCGCCATTAAGGCGGGGGTTTGCCAAAATTGAAGTGGTAAAAGCATGGCACAACCGCGCCTGTCAGAGACCTGCAACGACCTGCAACAAGTATGGCTTGTAAGGATTAGGTTTTCACTTGCGGCACATGACCAAGTGCTTCAAGCCACACTGTGGCTGCCACAGGTTCAATCTCGTTTGAAACAACAATCAACAACCAGGCCCCCCTAAGGGGTGTCTAACTATAGCCCTTTAGAGGTTAAGGGATGTCCATTAACCACCCCTTAGGGGGTCCTGGAACATGTTGGTTTCCCGTTTTGCGCCGCAAAGTCCTGTAAGGGTCACCAAAACGTGATAAATATGGTATATGTCTATATAAAGCGTAATTGGTGTAGTTTTGCTCCCAAACGTTTCAACCAACAATTTTCCACGCACTTGTTCGGTTTCAGCAAATCTTGCCGCATGCGCCCGCCTTCAGAGTGTGCCACCAAACGAAAGAAACAGACGATGTGCCTGTCCGTGAGTGCGCATTCACCGGCCATCCTCGCCATTCACCGGTGTAGCACCCTGTTTTTTGCTTGCCAATTTGTGCTACTGCTATGACAGTTTTCATAGCATAAACATTCATTCACGAACAGCATCATCCTTTCACATTTTGTATTGTTCATTACTATTCACACAAAACATATGATTTTCGAAGCAATCAAAGCACGCACCAGCATCTCTCAGGTCCAGCACACACCATGCTTCGGAGGTCCTTCAAGGGTTCAAAACAGAACATGTGTGTGGTGCACATGATAGATGCCAGCACCATGGAGGTCGGGTGGTAGAGACACCCTTTTCCTATGTTTGTTTCCCTCCAAGAACATCCAAGAACCACCCCTTCGGTGGTGCGCTTGTGATGGTTTCACTGTTCAGTCTGGATGTTTCCTCCACAGAGATCGGTGGTCATCCCCAAGTTCATTTCTGAAAAGGAATGGTTTCAGCTTCTTCAGTTCGTGACCTTTGTTTTTGTTTTTCAGTGTGACCTTTTATAGGCTAGGCCTATATACAAGTGACCTCGGGATATCAAGTTCGGTCACGAACTGAAGAACCACATCTACTTTCTTCCCATCAACACAGGACAGGAGTTCGGATCTTGAGCAGGCAACACTGGCAGCACAACCAACAGAGGTTGAAAGACCCTATAGACTATACCATTGGTACCCCAGGTTACGGGTCCTATCGGGTCCTATAAGGTCACTCAACCTCTTTTAGAATCGCTCAGTGGGATGATTGCGCGTTCTCGGTGGTGCCAGGAGCTGTTGCGCCAGAGTGGCCAGCGGCAGTTGCGGCGCTCCAACTTCGTAATCCATGCGGCCACGGAAGCCCTGCGAGGCAGAAATAGAGACCGCGATGGTGAAGAGGAGGATCAGGATGTGAATCTCTTGTTGTAGGAGTTTGATGGGTTTAGCAATAGTAAAATGCTACCAACACTTGGCTTTGGATCTGCAGTCAATTTAGCTTTTTGGATTCTTGGTGGTGGAGTCAGTTGAAGGCACTCTGAAACGAGGAAGAGTCTTGCCAACCCATGTGTGACTTTCAGCTACCACCGATCCGCTGAACGTCCACCGTCCTGAACGTTCCGCGCTCCCACCGGGCGCGACGACCGGCAGATGAGTGGCCACGCTCCATGTGGCTCCTGGCGGAGCTGAAATCCTCTCAGCTTCAAGTGGAGGCCGAGCGCAACACATGACACACCCTGCATGTCGTTCGAGGCCCACATGTTTTGACGACAGACATGGGCACTGTAATTAGTTGGGCCGTGGAGAGCTGTGCATTGGGCATGGCATTGGAGTGTGGGTTGGGAGATGATGGTGACGGGGGGTTCTGCGGGACGTATATAATTGGTTTGCGTGCCATTTGAGGTGACCCCTGTGTTTGAGGTCCATGCAGATGTGCAGATGACATTTGGGGATGCTTGATGTATGTCAAATCGGAAGTAATGTTTGGAACATGTTCGTACAGGGTTTGTTGAGAGTTGGGGGTGGTTGTTGCCGTTGCATTTGGTGTGTTTCTTTTGCTTTCGAATGTTGGTGTCTTGTGGGCTGCTGGTGCAGCACTCAAAAGATGGCTTGAGAAACATACCGTAGAACGATAAACAGTCTCATGACAGATAGACATGTACAGTAACTGTCATTGCCATTTGCCGTCCCTTGACACCAAAAACATGTCTTTCAGGTTCTGGACCAGGCCCTCCCAAAAGAGGTTTCCCCTCTGAAAGGCGGGAGTGGAATTTGGAACCTTAAGATGGCACACGGCTACAAGTAAATGTCGCTTCTCATACACTGTCATACACTAACATGGCACACTGAGAAGGATATGTAGTAATATAATCTAGTTCTTATATGCGCACATAGATGGCACATAAACGGAGACTAGCCTTGGGGACCAATCTTGAGGACCAGAGTCCATAAGACTCTAAAGCAGGGCAGTCTTTCTGATGAACACGTGCGCCTTCTTAGTGAGCCATTCAACCAAACGCAAGCAAACCAATTTGAAAACATCCAGAACCATGCATTGAAATTCCTGTCTAAATCCACTTTTACAAGCCTAGCAGCCTATCTAATAATATGTTTTAAAGCTTCCAAGGCCCTCCTCCATAAAGCAACTCTTTGGCAACTTGAGAATGCGGAAAAGACACAGAGTGGAGACACTGACTAGTCTTGTGGACCAAACCCATTAGACCGCAGGGCTAGAGCAGGGCATTCATTCTGACGAACACGTGCGCCATCTT
>CAXAMN010021112.1:425368-458928 GCA_963970005.1 Durusdinium trenchii | reverse complement strand
GCTAGAGCAGGGCATTCATTCTGACGAACACGTGCGCCATCTTAGTGCGCCATTCAACCAAACCAACTGAAACCATCCAGAACCATGCCTTGTTATTCCTTGATAAATCCGCGTAAAAAACAAAACATACTTTTCAAGCTTCCAAGTGCCCTCCTCCAGAAAGCAACTCTTGTTGGCAACCTGACAGAGAGGAAAAGAACAAAAGTGGAGACATTGAGACTAGTCTTGGGGACCAGGCCTCATAAGACTCCAGAGCTAGAGCAGGGCGCCATCTTAGTGAGCCATTCAACCAAACCAGTTGAAACCATCCAGAACCATGCCTTGACATACCTTTCTTTTTTCTCCGCTGTTAAAACCCATGAAAAAGAGTACAGTAATATTTATATGTTGCCTATCCTGCTTTATGTATATGAGCGGCGGTCAAAAACAAACCTATAGTAAGATTGTTTGAAAGGTGGTATGGAAAATGGTTAGAATGTTGATTTTAAGTATTGGTTTAGTAGCGGGCCCCAGCAGAATCATGCAAACCACCAAGGCAGCGCTAGATTGGCGCTAGGTTCGCAGTTGATTTTTTACTTGTCGTATATAGATGTGTTTAGAATCCTGCGCATATTGCGGGGGAATGCTGCAACTGACGTAGATTAGGCTGTCTGCTGACATGCTTTTGGGTAGTAGTATACTATACTGGGGAAAATACAGAAGTGACCTCTGTGATGTGTGTTGTTTTTACCTCAAACTGGAACAAGTTCTGAGTTGTGTGCGCTAGATCCGCGCCAGCATTTGCGCTAGGTTTGTGCTAGCACAGGTCTCAAATGTGATCAGATGTCCATTAGTCACATTATTCCTGGAAGCAGATCTTCGCCAATACTACTTGGAAAGCTTGTGCCCATGTCTCTGTTCCTATCAAATTCCTCACCGCATGGTTAGTTTAGACAACAAAAGGTCATCAAAGAGCTAAAAAAAGCCTTTGCGCTAGCTAAGTTTGCAACATTCTGCACCTCTGATTAAAATACTTCGCATTTCTACACATCCCAGATACCCTCTCTGAAATGTATTGAACAAGAAGCGGACCCCATCAGAATGAATTTTACAGAAAGCATTTCTTAGAGCCTGTGCGGTGTTATGACTGATTGCAGCTTGTGCACTAGAGTGGCTCAATCCTAACATAATTTTCTTTGTTTTTTTGCAATCTTACACGTCGCAGGTTTAGTGCTAGTAGGCTCTCCAGTTAATGAGGTCGTGGAAACTTCGGAACCATCTTACACGTTGTGTGACGAATGTGCCGTCTTAGCGGGACCCCCTATAGTTCTGCGTGGTTCACGCTTTCAGACCAAGAGTCTGTCCAGTCACATCAAAGGACCCGACCAGGAGACAGTCTGCGGCTTTTAACCCAGATCTATACTTGCACATTGAGGGTTTGTCAGCACTGTAGCTGTCTCTCCTGACAGAAATCCCCTGACGGATGAAGGCAAGGTGATGAGACAGAGTTTGTTGTTGTTGGAGATCGAGGACAACCCTATAACAGTTTCGGCATGGGCTCTGCGCCGAGCCTTTGCACCGGCATGAACTTCAACCGCCTATCTGGAGTCCCTAACTTTTGTATAAACCAACATGGTTCTAGCTGGTGACATGCGGTTTGAGGGAGCGTGAGGGGTTTTGCGTTTCATTGGATATGATTTTGGGGACATCTTTCAGACACTCGATGGGACTGGAATAGATGTCCCATTGACTCCATTGACCCTGAAACAACCACCCACATGAAGCAGGCGAATTGGTCCCTGTTCAAAGTGCGCACCTTGTAGGTTGTGGATGGTGGTCGTTTGCCAGCCCCAGACAGGTCCAACTAGGTCAATATGCCATGCACTGTTTGGGTTTGGTCCAGGCCACCTCGGTGAGTTGTGCCTTGCGAGTTTGCGAAGGTGCTGGACACTGGGACGCTGGCCTGCTTTCAGGGGTGGATTGATGGTCCGGTTGATGCCACGGCTATGAGCTGATGAATGATTATCGAATAACACTTTGTTCACACCTTATTTAAATATTTGTGATTGCTAAACAGCACCTCGAAAGCAGCCTGGCCTGTGGAACATTTGGGTAAAGGGACCGGGTGTGGGACTCACATATCCCAGACCATCCGCGTGACTGGAATAGTTACATATGGTTATTACATACATCCATCCCATTTATAGCCCATCCATGTAGGTATTTATTCCACACAAAGATGGTCTGGAGTCTGGGTATAGTCACTATAGCCTTTATACCTAATTTCCTTAGTTTTTGAACGCGAGATTGATCTGGTCTTGGAACGTGCTGCATCCAAAGATTTGATTGTTTTCTGTCACTGCTTAGTTTTTCCGGTTTCTTTTCCTCATCGTCTAGGTATTTCGGTGGTGTGGTTTGGTTTTTTAAGTGTCTTTGTGATCTGTCACTGCTTTATTTAAAACTATCTTCTGCAGACCTTTTATGAGCCACTCGAGGGTAAAATTTAGAGAAGACTGGAGCCATTTACGTAGCATACCCTTTGTGCCAAAAAGGGACCGACTTGAGTCTGTGTTCCAAATTGAGTCTAATTCTAATCCTGTGTTTGTGTTCCAAATGAGTCTAATCGTGTGCTCCAAAATGAGCCGTTTGCCTGTAATGTCGAGTCTTGATGAGATTTCATGTCTGAGCTTTTTCAATCCATGTCTGGGGACGTAATATAAGTGATCCATATCCCATGTGGACGCGAACAGTCCACAAGTGAGTGCATCCATGTCTGGGGTGGGTTTATTAGTTCCACACCTCCACAGTTCCAGGTGCAGCCACGGCTCAATGGGCCCAATTCTGGCGAAGAATGGGTTCGAGCGCAGGCCGGTGTTATGACCACCAAGTTCGGTATGCCCACCCCACAGTCAACCTGAATGTTTATAGATGCGCGAACCCCCCTTACATCATCTTACAGATAGCTCGCGAGGTGCTCCAATTAAGGTAGATTTGCATCATGCACCAGTGCCATTGCACAGTTTGCTTGCTCACTACCTCTCAACAGGGGCCAGGATAAGGTACCATCTATTTTGTGCTCGCTCACTACCCCTCTAAAGGGGCCAGGTTGAGGAAACCATTTGTGATATTTGCACCTGGTGCCTGCTGTTTGACAGGCCAAGAGACGGGCAGCTCGTCTCCACAGCCTCATTTCATTGGCGTATATGGGCGTCAGGTCCAGTGTAAAAAGACAACAGTAAACCATTGGACCAGATTGTTGTTCAGCGACGCAAGCAAAGCAACTGCGCGGAGACTTTAGGTTGATTCGAGGGTAGTTACTGAGTGTTTTCCATGAGTTTCCTCAATCTGGGAGGATGAACATGACCTGCCAAGGTGGGTTGACAGGGTTGCCGAAACCGAATTGCCCTCATGGAGCCGGATGGTATACCGCACATGTGCTTCAGTTGTTATGATCAAAACACCTCTGGTTCGGACCGGGTCGGAAGACACGACCGGTTGGAAGACACGAGGAAGCGGCTTTGGAGCTGATCATGGAGAGCTCCCACAGGCTGAGAACGAACTGACGACACGTGTTTTGGGACTGTTGGGACTCCAACGGGACACGCTTGCGGTCTTAGACCTCTGAAAGCCTTGAATGAAAAATGGACTGTGGGGGACTCCAACATGTTACCTGGGTACCTTGCAACTTCGGTGTCCGTTTGGTCGGACTGGGGAGGTTTTCCTGTCGGTGGGCGGGCGGAGCCCAGTTCTGGGGTCATGGTTAGTGGTTGATATTTTTGGTGAAACTGGCTGTGCATCAACAAAAATGAGGGGAGATTTATGATCTAAGAGACGGGGAGGACCAAGTATCTGGCGAACAGGGTGGCACACCTGGCATGAGAAGATCCTTCCTCGCAAAACATGTTTTGATGGAATGGTTCCGAGTGTTGTTTCGGTTACTCAACAGTGTCTGGGACATTCTGGAACATGATGTTAATGCACGTTCATGCTAAGGTGAACACTGTCATGGTCTGTCCAAGGCATCCAGCTCATAGACCCCTCCCCCTTTGAGTCAATCGAACCTCATGGACTGCCGCCCCGCCCCTGCATTGTCGGTCCCGACACCCCTCGCTGTTCCCCAGGCGCATGGTGGACCTGGTCTCGGCCAACGGCGCTTTGAGTGCGCTCTCCACCGCCCAAGCGGCTTCGTGCGCTGCGGCGCTCGTGAGGATCGGTGTGAGTCGGACGGAGTCCCGCGCCGCAGATCGGACGGTTGGACGGTTGAGAGACCAGTGGTTGTATCGGTGATCCGAGGTGACTGGGTCAGCATCTATATGTTTGGAGCCTAATTAGGATTCCTGGCACATCATTGAGTTTACCAAGTGGTTTATTCTGAATTTAGACTACAACACCAAGTTTTCTAAGTTGTGCTCGATGGTAATTTGAAGAGGTCTTTGTACCTTAAAGTGGTCCTTTGTCTCCCAGGCGAACCGAGCCGGTAGATGTTTGTTGAGCAAAGCTACGACAAAATCTGTGTCGATCTGTGAAGACGTTCAGCGTCCACCAAGGAGACCCATGAAGACGCCCAGTGTCCAAAGGAAGACTTCACTAAAGATGCCCAGGTCCAAAGTCTTGGCTCGCAAGGGAACATAGCCAGGTGACCAGCTCGTAGGCTGTCCTGGCAGGTGATATGTTGACACGCTAAAGCTCCAGCAGTCCACTGGAGCTTTGTTTCATGAACCAAAAACCATTCTCCTTAGGTCCTTCCATTGAAGACCCGGATGAATCCGGGCCGCGAGCCTACCAAGTCTCTCGCCTCCTAACAGGTCGCTGTCCTCCTGGCACCTGCAGCCCGATCGCTACAGCTTCAACAGCCTCATCGCAGCCTACGTGGGCGCCACGTCTCTCGGGCTTGACTTTCGCCCACATTTTTTGTTAAAAATCATGGGATTCATTGGGGATTTGCGCATGAAAAACAAGGACAGTTTGGTTAAATAATATTAAGCTACCGTCGTTGTTTCAGAGGTTCGATGGCACTGGTACCCAAAGATCATGTCCTGGACCCCTATGGGGGTTCATAATATATGAACCCTTCTACTTGCGGTAACTTGTGTCATCGAACCTCTGATGGGATCGAGTGAACTCGGCTTTAACGCCCCAAAGTGACACAGACCCGATGGGAGCCATGGCAGTAGTTGAAGCCGTAACTTGAACCGAGCATTGGGACTCTTGAACGATGTTGAAAAGGGGTCTATGGACATATTACAATCCAGAATTATACCAGGACCCTCCAAGGGGTGCCCAATGGAAGCCTATAGGTAGTGTGGGGTAGTCCATTGGACACCCCTTGGAGGGTCCTGGTATAGTAATATTATAGTTACATGGACTGTCAGGATATTATTAGATTGGTTGGGACTTGACTGCGGTACACATGGGCCATGATGCTGCTGTTTGGGCTGTTGAAGTTTTGTTGGCAGGTTTGACTTTTGCACCATTATTATACGCATATAATCTCTGGACTCTGGAGCGGTGGCAGGTGGGATTGTCGTGGATACAGGGTCCACAAGCAACACAAAACTATCCCGTTCAGACGTCATAATGCAAAGATGCTAGGATCATGATGCAATCATGGTCAAATGATGTCCTCTCACTTTGCATATTCTCCAAACACTTCGGGATTTCGCTCTAGCAGGCGTTTATTTAGTTCAGGTTATATTATACTTTATGACTGTAGATACCTCGTTTTCTCACCCACCGCCCGAAGCGTGAATGTCTCCTGTTCCCAGGTCGTGGCTCCAAAGTCTCCAAGAGTTCGAGCACATGGCGTGTGGCTTCCTCCAGCCATCTGGCTGATCTGGTGATGTGTCTTCTTCTCCCCAGTTCGAGAATGTCCTGAAACTTAGACGTGACATCAGTGATCAATGATTGAGGAATGGAAATTGTTGAAACACCTTAGAAGCCGTGCAAAGGAAAACTGTTACCTATCGGATCCTATCGGGTTTGTTACGATTTTGGGATTCTGTTTTTAGTTCCTATATAGAATCTACAGTGATGTTGTAGTTTTGTTGTCAGCAACTCTAAGGCCCGATGACGTCTCATATCGAGCGCTGTTGAGTGCAGGCAGGGGGTTGAGAAGGACCAAAGGGAGGTTCAAGATATAGTGTATACCTAGAACCAATTTGACCTTTGTTTTGATAGGAAAAGACCATATTTGGGCTCCAAAACAAGGGTCAATCAGCTTCTAGGTATAGGTATATATACTGGTATATACTAGTATATATATATATATACAGCCACCTATCAAAGTATCCACATAATCAGTATGGTTGGTTCAGGCGACTCGCAAGGAAAGGATGCGTCCTAGGACCAAACCCCCAGTCACTGAATTTGACTGAAGTCGTTTTAGATTATTACAGAGTTCCGTGGTTGGGGTGTCTCTTCGGTTTAGAAGAACATAGGGAAAGAAAAGACGTCGTCCAGAGCTGGTGACTGAACCGGTTCGTCCTGCTGGTGTGGTTGTGACTCCTCTTGGAATGTTTGCCAGGTCACAACCTGCCTTGGACGCTGAGCCTCACTGTCCTGGACGCCTGGGCCGTGCGGGGGCCGGGCATGGGATGTGAAAAGACGGATAAAAGAAGGGCATGGCTGCATTACCACTCACTGAAGCTGCATGGTTCATTCGGCCAACGCGACCAAAATGGGTGTTGCTCGGTGAATCTCATCCGTTTCGCCGAACGGGGCGGTGTGTGGCACTCAGGAGAGCAGTACAGATCCGGCAGCAATAGCGCGAGTTCAACTCGCCCGAACTCACCTGAAATCATCCACCCGAGCCACGCATCCGCCCTCTACTCCATCTGGCTGAACATGATGGGTGGACATGTTCGAAAGCTAGCATTCATCAATTCATCACTTCACCTGTACTTCATATGACTTGGTCGTTTCAGTCGGTCTCTTCGAATTCCCCCCAAATCATGTCCGAACCGGAAATTGCTTTGGTTTCCGGTGCTTGGCCGGTCCACACCGTCGCAGGAGTCCCTCGGAGCCCTGGACGCCTCGCCCTCCGTGCTGGCGCTCCACGATGCCTCGCGGTCGGCGGAACGTGCCGGTGGAGCGCGAGTGGTGCTGGCCACGCTGCTGGAGCTGGGAGAGGGAGCGATGGGTTTGGAGATGGGAGGTCCAAGGTGCACGTGTCAGGGCAGAAACGTGAGGGAAACACTAGGAAGGAGCTTTAAGCTTTACCTGGCAATGTTTGTTGGAAACAAAATGGGTGAGATGTTCCAGAGCAATCTGGGAGCCAGTTCACCTTGAGTTTCCCTCAGGCATTGGAGTCGCCAAGGGCAGTGTAATGGGTATGGGGTGCCCCAGGGGGGTGGGCTTCCAGGGCTGCAGAGCCATTGGACAACACAGAGCTATGAGAATCTGAGGAAGTCGATTTGATTCCTTTGATTCCGGACGAACATGCTCAGACTGGTGACAGTCTGACGCTTGCGTTCCTGACAGTGAATCAGAGAGTGGCATGTCTTGCACCAAAATCATCCTATCATCGTTTGCACTCCCAGGACCCAGTCACTGGCATGCTTTTAAGATCCTTTATTTAACCCAGGGCATCCAGGCAAACCACTAGTTCGCTGGTAACCAGTGGTTCCAAACACTAAAACCATAGACTTAGAATCCATGGTTCTTTAGATAGTGGTAACTGCGATCCACTGGGTCTTTAAGATGTTTTAGTTTGTCAATCTTGTCCAAGGAAACCGAGAAAGGGTAAAATACATTGAACAATTAACACTGTTCACTGTTAACACACAATCGTTCACACCACCGTGAGAAAAGCCGTAGGAGACCACCTCCAATGTGGCCACCATGGCATTGGCGAGAAAAAGGGCCGAGCGACAGGACAAGGCTGTTGGGTTCATGGGTTTGTATTTCAATAATGAGACCCGCCAACCGGCTCCTTCAGCTTTCCCAAGATTTGATCGGCCGGGGGGTCTTCATGTTTTCATGCACATCCCTGGGACCCCGTCAGTCCCACTCAGGTCCTGGTCTCCAGAAAGCTGGTCGTTCTATGGCATGAATTCCCTCTTTCAATGTTTCGCACCCGAGTTTTTACGAAAATAGAAGAGTCCGTGTACGTCATGGAGCAAAGAGGCGAAATTGTCCGGGTCTGAGGGTGTCGTTTTGTTCGAAGCGATCGAACCGAGCTCGGTTCTTCAGCAGGGATCTGTAAGACTGTGATGCAAAGACAAGCACATGTTGACATAATCATGGAAGGGGATATAAACACCCCTTGTTTGTAGATCATCGAGGCCATGCGATCCACATAATCATGATTTCATGGAGTGGATATCGTGTAGTAGCTTATATATATATATACCTACGACTTCCCAACTATCAATAATTTCTGCCTTTTCACCAAGATCTGCCTTTAAGCGGCAACAGGCGACTTTACTAGACCACAGGCGTTTCTCAAGTTTTCAACTGCATGACTCAAACTACTCTTTGTAGATTACCCTAGAGATGACAAAACCCTGATGGTCGCACAACTGAAGGATGCGGAGAGATTTTTCCACCATTCTTCTGCTGCTCAAGTTCCGGCACAGGTGTGAGAAGCACGCGCATAAATCTTCGACACAAAGATGTTCCACTAGCCGTTGCTTTAATGCCTATGTTAAATTGAATCTATTGTATAATATGATAACATCACACAGTGGCATTAAAAGGAAGTGCCAAAAGCTGCTCAGAGCAACTCAGAGTTGCAGCATGGCTCCTGTGCAGGTGCCGCTCCCCCACAGCTCAAGAGTTGAAGCGTACATGGAAACACTTCGTCAGTTGGTTGTGTCGCCTAACCAAATCTTGATATACTGTTTGGTCTTGTAGCCATTTGGGTTTTGTCTCCGGTGATCAGGATTTACCGCGCATTCCCCATGGCCTCTTCGGCCACTGATGCCCAGCCGGACGGCGAACATCTCCTGGGGGCGGCTTTTGAGGATTGCAAGATCTTGAGGGAACGGATCAAGCAAAAAGGACATCAAATGACTCGTTGGGTTACCCCGAAAGCGAAAGGCATTCCGTCGGTCAAGGCTATGGCACTCAACCATCATGCTCTTGAACTTGTTGCCCATTGGCACTGTCCAAAACATGACTACCCCAAGACAGTCTGCATCGATGACGTCAGAACCCAGGCCAGGTACTTTGAGGGAAACTTGGGCTTAGGAAAGCATGGAAAGCTATCCTGATAACTGACAGCTGCTTATTTGATAGCTCCTGTTTTTGTATTAAGTCGTTAGAGTTGGTACATGTGTCAAGCGCAGCTAACAACCCATGCGTTGCAGATCAAGTGGTTTCGTGAACAAGTTGGTGTAGAAGATTCGCCCGCGAGTTTGCAGCTAGACAGTGCTGGCTTGAAGAAATTTTTCAGCCACGGCATTCGCAGATTCTGCGATTCCAACAGCGTTGTCAAAGCTCGCGAAGCCTGTGCTAGAAACAAAAATGTTTTTCTTCATTTGTTGCTTCCTTCTTAACATTCGACTCATTAGACGCTAGGGCAAGCATGTTTACAACCTAAGGATCCTATCTTGGAAGAGTTCTACAACATCCTTCGCGCGCATTGGGCAGAAGCGGAGAACTCCGGCACAATAGAGCGCTCTGATTCAATTCAGTCTGATGGATACTCAGACACGCCCTTGACTGACTTGGATGGAGAAGAAGGAGCAGAGGAAGAGGAAGCTACTGAGCATCATCAGGAAGAATCGCAAGCAATCACTGAGACCATAGTGATTCAGGATAGCCAGTACTCTGAGGACAGCCAGGAACCCTTTGGATATGAGGACAGCCAGCCGCCTCAATCTCTGCTCGATGAGAGCCAAGCTGCTGAGCTGGAGCCATCCAAGCAGGAGGAAGTTGAGAAGGTCAACTCCATGCCACCTCCACCAGTGCCAAAGAAGGGGCCCAGCCTGAATTTGGCTGGTGTGAGGGTGCAGTTGCCTGCAACCCCCATGCCTGACGAAGTTGCTAAGTATGCGACCCTTGCGAAAGCTAGAGTGGCACAGTTGCAGTATCTTGGTGGCTTGAGAGTGTTGAAGAAGAACATGTAAAAGTTACAGAAGTATTTGTTCAATTCTTTGTTTGGTCTTTGTTGTTCTTGTCTGAGGCAACAGCTCGAGGCAAAGCGGATTTTGCGAGAAGCTGAGATCTCTGCGCAGGGTGCGTTTCGGGATGCTTTGGGTGGAAGCATCTCAGATGTTTTAGGTCAAGGTTTTTGTTGTTGTGTTTTCTCCAGCTTGTGTATGGGTGTGATCTTGTTCAACAAGCCCCAGGTATGGACAACGCTGATACGCTTCCGATGGAGCAGGATGAAGCCACGGCAGCCATTTTGCGGGCGCCGACTCGCATCTTGGGTGAGGACAGTCCCAGCCCAGCGCAAGAAGTTCTTCCTGGCAAGAAACTGCCAGAGCCACCCAGTGCTTCTGGGCATGATTCGACTAGCTTGGAGCCTGCAAAAGAGGTTGAGAAGGAGCCTGTGCACCCCAAGCCCGATCCTCCTCGTTCTTGTCACTCACAACTGGATCAACCAGCTGACCAAGATGACAATGATTTGGAGAGAATCACGATGCTTCCAGTCAATGCAGAGGCGGTTTCCAAGTTCTTTGGACTCTCAAAGAAAACAATTAAGCAAGATTCTGCTACAATTGTGGCTTCATCTTCGCAACAAGTTGTTGAGGTGGCCAGGGCAAGTGAGCCTCCTTTGGTTGCTGTGGGTCAGGGCATGGCTGAAATGCCCAAGGTTGCTGCAGCAAGCCCTCCTTCTGATGTGGTCGAAGAGGGTCCGGCGAAGACCGGCGATGCAGCGATCGGTGCAAGTTCTACTTTGGAAGGAAAGTCTGGTGGCAGTGCGGCTACCAAAGGTTCCACTGAGCCTCAGGGAACGTCAAGGCCGCTTCTGGACCCTCCTTCTGCCTCAATGCCTATTGTGATGAGGGAAGCCCAACAAGCCTTCAAGGCTGCAAAAAAAAACAAACGTCCAAAGGATCCTGAAGCAAAAGAACATGAACCTGCTGAGGGGGATGGTCTTCCACCAAAGGCCGAAGCTGGTGGAGGTCGGAAAGCCCAGCAGTGCAAGATGAAGCGCCCAGCTGCTTGCCCGGCCAAGAGGATGAAGACTGAACCTGCAGCGCGTAACTTGGAGAGTGAGTTCGATTCTGCAGCAAGTGACGCTGCAACGAAAGGCACTGCTGAAGAAGGTGATGTTCCAAAGCCAAAGACGAGGCAGTCCAGGAAGAAGAAAGCTGATGAGGAGACTTCAGCTGAGGTGGCCCAGAACATTGATGGCAAGTCCAGCCGCAAAGCAGAGTCGGAAGAGGGCCAGCTCAGTGGAAAGGAGAGCAAGAAGCCCAGGAAGTCAAGAGCATCATCCCGACCTGAAGAGGAGGAAGGCTTGCGAGTTTTGCCTCTTGGCCTGAAGAAGGACTCTGGTGGGGAACGATGTACCTTTGCTGGGCGGCCGGCTCCAAAGTCAGCAGATGCCAACAACCGGTTCACCGTGATGCTGACGACCTTTACCTCCAAGATTGCGCCGTTCATCACCACCAAAAGTGCAGTTGAGGTGCGGGGCAACCAAAAGAACACATTTAAGGCATACCACATACCAAAAGAGCATGTTCAAGTGGCAAACCATGGCAAATAGTAGTAAGATTTTGATGATTTTGAGTTTTGGTTTGTGTGAGACCTTGCAGTTGATCTGGTGGAACTACGCATTCAAGAAGCTGTTGAACTCGGAGAGCTCAACCGTTGCGGACTACCAAAGGATCGCAGCCGAGGAGGCAATTGCTTTCATGCGCAGTGACCTCATCAAAGACTACCTGATTACTGAAGAGAGCTGAGTAGTTCTTCTTTCAGTTCGGCATTGGGCTTAGGTCGTTGGCGACTGGTTGTTCAATGTTCCACGGATAAAGAAATGTTCTTTCGTGTTTTCGGGGATTCCAGTCTGTGCCAACTCTCTGACAGTGTCCGATGCAGTATTGATCTGTAGGCCTCAGCTGGGCCTATAGGTTTTTGGATGAACTAGCCAAGAGTTTGGGGGCCGCAGTCCGAGACAACAAAACCATGCTTGCACTCACCCTCGCCACTTCTTTTGTTTAAGTGTGCTTTTTGAGTTGGGTATGCTAGTAAACGCCCCGCAGGTGAATGCCGCAGAAACTCAGAGCTGGCCAGGCACGGCTGGCGAGCCTGGGTGTGTTTGATGAAGGTGCTTCCTGCGAGTTTGCTGGCCCAAGCTTTGGTTGTGCTTTGCTCAAAGGTTGCCAAGCAAATCGTTCTTTGTTGCAGCCTTTTTTCTGTGGTCCAATCAGCTGGACAGTGGACCGGCATGACTCCGGCTGAAGTGGACTTGGTGATTCGCCGATTACTAGCTATGGGTGCCACCAAAGAAGCTTAGCGTGATAAAGTGTCTTTTCAACTATCAGTGTGTGCATTGTGTAGCTCTTGTTGTCATTTGACTTCAATCTCTGAGGAGTTTGTATTCATTGTGCTCATGTGCTCCTGGCTCTCTCATGTCCACCTCAAGCAGGTTGAAAACTGGTCCATTCTCGACTTGTTTTGCGGCAAGGCCAACATCTCTAGGTTGGCCGCCAAGCTAGGCTATCGAACGCTTAGCTTCGACACCATCTTGGGTGAGAAACCACAGCCCAAGAAGAATCGGAGATTCCATGGACCACAGAGACACTCAATGGATATTAACGGTCATTGTGGATTCGTGTCCCTTAGCTAAGATAAACAGTAAATACTGTGATTGAAAATTATATTTTGAGTTCATGGAAATCCTGAGGACGGCTTAAACAATCGCTCACCCAGTCCTCGTTGCGGCCCAGGCTTTTGATCATCTACTTCTTGGAAAGCGGATTTGGACACGTCCTGTGCATAGCAGGCATTGTTTGCAGCACTTGGGTTGCTGTAAACATTGGGACATCGAAGCGGTCGGTGTTGGTACCCGGTGGAAACCCTAATTGCCTTGCAGCCAGGAAAGGCAATATCCAAATATCAAGGACCGAACCTACAAAGTGGTTACATTTCTTTATTATGTAGTTGTTCATACTCCAAATGCATATCTTTAATTATCTTTCCAAGTGGAAACCACAGGGACGCCAATGGAATCCACTTACCCTGAAAAGCTTTTGTTGGGGGTTCAAGAATCACTGCCTTTACCACCACGGCCTCTCACACAAGAATGATTCTGTAGGATCGAAGCCGGTGATCGATGTGTTCTTCCAGGATGAGTCTTCTTTGTATGCTTTGCGCCGCTATGGACGGAGCATTCGTCTTGGAGAACCCGGGGTCGTCACTAATCTTTTGCTGGCACCTTTTCCTTCAAGCAGTCCGACTTTTGAGATCGGTGGGTCTTAAGGCGGGGCCTCACTTCCACCCTCAACAGTATGAGTGTTTTTCTTGGGCCCCCTTACTCTCTGGTGTCTGGCAGGTCTACAGGATTGGAATATGGATGCAGGACTTCAAACACCCCACACCCAAACCGACGATCTTGGTTGGCAACACTGACCAGCTTTCTCGGCTGCTCCACGAGGGAGCTCAGAAAAAGCAAACCAAGAGACGTGCAGAGTTTGAGACTGCGGTCAAGTACACAAATTCTAGAGGCGAAGAGTGTTGGAAAGGAAGCCCGAACTTGAAGTCAACACAGTTTCTTGGAGAGAACTCTGTTGCAAACATGGAAGGGTTGACACAATGCAACGGAAAAGTCACAATTAAATAGGACTGCTGTGTTCAATGCTGTGTCCAACAATGTTGGGTTCTCTGAAACAAACAACGCTCAGGACATACACAGCGCGGTTTGCTAGACGCCTTTTGGAAATGGTTCCCTTCCTGGAGCCGGCGCCATGGACTCATCCCGTGACCTAGCTGTTGAAGGTTTGCTGAACCCTCTAAATCCTACACGTATCCATCACCATCCCCGCTATGAGGTGGACCTGGACACACCGTTGCACGAGCTATTCGGGTCCATGCCTCCAACCCGCTGGCCTGATGCAAATTTGGACCTTGTCGTTGAATACCTGAGAGGATGCCAAAAACTGGCAATCCCGCCGGAGTTTCGACCGATTCTGCCCCATTTCTGGAACTAACGTTCAAGAAATGTGTTTGTGCACGTGTTGCAAACTAGCGCCCCAAAACATCGTTTTTGAAACAGGCGACTTTACCCGACCAACAGGCGACTTTTCCCGACCAAAAGGCGACTTTACCCGACCACTCATTTTTACAACTTTTTGATGGGGCAGAAACATTTTGTATGATGGGTGTTGACTGTTAACGCTGCTTGCCAATTCAGAATGGGATCTGCCCACGTTGAACCTTGCAACGTGAGCAGTTCGATTGGACCCTGATGGGGAATCACAAATTGAGATCTGTAAGGGAAGCACAAAAAGAGTCAAACCATGTTAAAGGGTTGGTTGATCTTTTGAGGTCACTGACTAGTTCTTGCAATCTTTGGCAAACCAACACGGCAATCATCCTAGGACCTGATTGGTGGGATGTGTACAGAGAGGGTTTACACGAGTGTTTTTGGAAGCATTGTCGCAAACACATGTTACAGGACACCTTGTGTTCATGATTGGTGAGGAGGTGCTTTGGCCCAAAACTTGGTTGTGATTGCTTTGCCCTGGGACTATGCAGCCCATGGTGAGTAAGGGGTGGTCAGGAAGCAGTTTGGATGAAGGGATGATGTTGGCCTCTGCCACTAGTCAAGCCTTTGCAACCGCTCCCTTGGACGAACGTGCTATGCTAGAGGAACTTGCAGTCCCTTGTCTCTGTTTGGTTGATGTTTCCAATCAGTAGCTGTCATGGTTGAACAACAATCATATTTTCCACTACTGTTTGCATCACATCAACTGATTTGGCTTCTGGAAACTAGCACAGCGCCGAAGCATTACAAACAGAGGTTCTAAATGGTTCCAAACCCTTCAAAGAGCCCCACTTTTCAACAGGACACCCTTGGCTAAGGCACTTCAAACATGGATGGCTGACAACACCACTCGGCCCGTGCCAAGTCCCGCACGAGAAGGGGCTGGCCAGCTCTCTCGTACAGCCTCAGTGGCTTCGACGGTGCCTGCAGATCTGGGTACAGCTGGATCTGATTCCGATATTGAGATGGTGCAAGAGCCAGATGTGAAGGAAACAATGGATGAGATTCCATCACCTAGCACGGTCTATTACCCTGAAAAGCGGGATCAACCAGGGGGTGAGGAAAAGAAGTCTGGTGGGGGCCTTGTTGAGATCCCTGGACCTACGAACTTAGGTGTGGATGTGACCGATGTACCTGACATTGCGGACAAGACTGCTCCTAGGTTTAGAAAGGGCCAACATCACATTACTCCAAACGCGATCAGATGCAGAGCTAGGCGCATCTTCACCCCGAGAGCCAATGGCACCTACAAGGTTTCAGATGATATTTACAACGAATGGCATGGCAAAGGCCAACCTCGCAAGAACCTAGAGGATATCTTCCGGTCCTGTGGGTATGACCCTGATTCTCGATGGTATTGGGAATGTTTGTCATGCATGACATGCTTTTGTTTGTGATATCGAACATAATCGGGAAAGTCGTAGCTTTCCTGTCGGTACCTCTCGCTCAGGAAAGCTTTGTGTGTGAAGTCGAAGTGCTTCGGAGGGAGATGCAGTCCACGGAATTCCATATTGAAGCCGAGTTCTTGACCACGAATGAAATGATTGAGAAGGGTCTGTCAGAGTGACTCATCTAGTCATACATGTTGCCAACTCTAGGACATCTATGGTATGACAACCACACACTTCCAGGCAACGTGTCGAAGCGATCAAGCGTCACTGCAAGACTGATCCAACCCGGCTGATGAGGCAAGGGCAGAAGAGTTGAAGATGTGATGTAGACCACCATGATCAGCACCTGCAAGGTCCATGTTTCATGTCATGGAGTCTTTGCGCAGGAAGGACTTGTACGAGAAGGTCATGCGCTACTATTGTGAGATCAGTGTGAAGACTTCGACAAGGATGAAGTAGCTACAGTACATTACACAGCTCAGCACGCATCTTTGTTATTCTTTGCCTATCACTTGATCACCGTTGTTTCGTCTGCGTCATCCCATGTCAGGAAACTTCAATCGGTGGAGGTCCGAAAGCGGGCCAAATGGCAGGAACAGGGTTTGGGCGGATTGAACCTTGATCTCGAAGGAATGGACCAAAGTCTTGAAGATCCAGGCTTGACCTCACTTGTGCAGATTCTTCCAAATCTTCTGTTCAATGATCTTTGGACTCTGGTACACCAGAATTGGCTTTTACTAGCTCTCATGTTTTTTCAGGTGTCGATCAGGAGGAGTCGGACCAGGCTGACTCGAGGGAAGGTCTGGCTTCGAAGCGCAAATCGTTGGGAATACCGGAACTTGACCCAGATGTCCTACCCAGCAGTGTGGTTCAAAAATACCTGTGCCTAGATTGCATCAGTGATATTAGAAGATCTTGGAAGTCTAAACTTCAAAACACTAAAGAGGGTCTTGGGAACTGCTGAGAACAAACACTCTTTGAGGACTGCCCTGGCCAAACGGTTGGCCAAGATGCAACTGCTGTTCAACAAGTTCGATGACGCTGATAAACTTTCAGACATGCAAACGAGGCCCTTGTTTTGCACGAGTCTTGTGAAAAGGTAACTTTGCATGGTGGACTTAAAATGTTTGATGAATTTGCTCAGGCTAAAGACGGCCATTGATGACAATTGCAGGCTAATGGAGGGCATGCATACGTCACTTTCCGAGCAGTACTCGACCGGTGTGGTATCCGGATACAGCAAAACGTGCCGTTCTTATCAATTGCCTTTATTGAAACATGCTTGGTTAACTGCTTGTAGATAGTTCGTCAACACACAACATTCCACTATCTCCCGAGGCTGGAAAAGAGCATGGGGGCCAAAATGCAGGAGGCTTCGGAACTGCTGGAACCTCAAACCGACCTCAACCCCACCTTGATTGAACGTGATTGAACAATGGGTTTCTTCTCACTGTTTTTGGGCATATGCAAAACCAAGGGCAGCACATTCGCTTTCACTAGAAGCACGTGCAAGGCGAGTGACCTTTTTACTTTATCATGATACTGTTTTGATTGTAGATCTATGATCTGTCCATTGCAACAGCTTGATGCTTGGAGGTCTTTCATCCCCAAGGCAGCGGACGCCAAGGCGAAGGCTAAGGCCAAGGCGAAAGCTGGCACCAAGGTGAAGGCACGTCCGAAGTCTGAGGCGTCGGCATCGGCCAAGAAAAAGGCCAAGAAATGATCTTGAGTCAAAACCCTTGACTGGAGCTTTCACGCTGGCAACCCGCCAACGTGTATGGCTTTTTGGGGAGCCGGGGTTTGAGTGGATGGCATTCCGGCATTTGTGTTTGAATGGTAAAATTCACACTGATTCAAGTAGACTCCTCTCCCTGATTGGACGCTGGTGCCAGAAGCTTAATTTCAACGCGTGCTGATCATGCGTTGTTAGTAGCACTGTAATTCGACAGTAGCGGTGGGATTACGAACCCTGATGTCAACACATGAAAAAAGGTTTGATCTTTGAGCTTTCAATTGCTGCATTTGCTGAAGTGTGGCTAGAGACCTTCTAAATAAATGATCTCTTGCAATGCCAGATGAAGCGGACCAACATGATTTTGAACTTGCAGAAGAATATGCAGAAGTTGTTGCTGATGGGGTTTGGGCCTCACCCTAACATTGCTTCATTTCCCACTTGGAAACATGGAGTTCTTACAAACAACACAGTTTCTCCTGTCCCAAATGCGCAATCTCGGCCAAGGCCCCAGCAGCAAGATTGAGAGCTTTTCACAGGGAAGCTCGAGGTCACATAGGTGAAGCTCACCTGTCAAAGAAGACCCGGGGAAATGAATCCAGAGACACGCATCGCTTCATCCAACGTTGGAACTTGACATGGAAAGTGCCAATGAAGTCCTTCCGGCACACCACTAATGACAACGAACAAGTGTCAGTCCACTACATCAGCCCCATTGACTTTGTCAAATTTATCTTGGAAAATGCACCAGAATTGGTTTTTGGCGGCCACTCTTCAGTTGCGATGGGACAGCAACAGTTGAAGGCATTCTGGAACAACTACGAGAAAACTCACCCAACTCACTTGTTGTTCAGCCAGCCGCACCCTCATCGAAGACGAGAGAACACCCTTTGTTTTTCCCTCCACGGGGATGAGGGCCGTGGATTGAAAAAGGGGAACACAGTGATCTTGACGTGGGAAAGCAATTTGGGGATTGAGACGGCTGCAAATTACACATGTGACAACCGACTTGATCAGTGCAGGTCATGCCACTTGGGTGAAGCGTGCGCGCAAAGGTTCAACACAGCTGCTGGGTTCATGCCACTTTCAGACATGCATCAAGACCCCTCGCCTTCATCCTATGAGACTCACAATACGGGGGGGAACTCTTTCCTGACCAAATTTGTACTTGCAGCTTTACCCAATTCCTTGTACAAGGAAACAAATGCTCTTGACATTGTGCTGGAGAACATTGTGAATGACTTTCGCACATTGTTTGAATCTGGCGTCGAAGTTGCTGGAGTGAGGTTTTTTTGTGCAACAACTGGACTCAAAGGTGATCTCAGATGGTACGAAAAGGTAGCCAACTTGGTTCGCTGCTTTAACAAGCAGATAGGATCACAACTGTCCATGTGTCACGAGTGTGCGGCTGGTAGTGCCAGGATCCCCTTTGAGGACGCGTCTCACCAAGCCGAGTGGCAAAGGCAGTTGTGGCCAAGTCGACCTTGGAATCCAGTGCCTGACATTGCTGCGATCCCTTTCGACGACATCACTCCTGAAAAGGTATTGCGACGTGACCTATTTCACAACTCCAAACTTGGCTTATTGAGAGACTTTGTTGGGTCGTCGATATTGATCTTGATTCACCTTGGATATTTTTTCTGGGAGAATGCCCCAAACAACAGGGATGTGTGTCTTGAACGTTGTTATGCACACTTTTTGATGTACACCAAAACTGTTGGAAAGAGGGCTGCTCTTAGGTCATTCACCGCGACGTTTCTAAACGCGAAGACGCAGGCAGAGTTTGGCTGGATCAGTTCCAAAGGATCTGACACAACAATATTGGTCAAGTGGCTGCGTATCCTATCGAAAGGATGTCTGCAAGACCCACGAGATGCGAGTCACAGGTTGTTGCTCCATCACATGAACCTAGCCGCGAACTGTGTTGTTTCTTGGCAGCGAATTCTGTATTCCCATGGCAACTGGCTGCCAAGACATTGTGCTATGGTGGTTTTCCAGGAGTTGCGTGATTTCCTGGATCATTACAACAGCCTTTCGTTCATATCGATGTACACTTTCCAGTTCCCAGGATTCGCAAAGAAAGCAAAGTATCACATGGTGGCCCATACCAAGTACGAGCTGGGTGTCTTGATTGACTCTGGGGTCAAGTTGCTGCCAAACCCGCTGATGCACGGATGCGAGATGAACGAGGATGTCATTGGGAAGCTTGCGCGGTTGAGTAGGAGGACATCCTCTCGAACCACTACCATGCGTACGCTTCACCTGTACTTGGCAAAAGCCAAGGCAGTCTACAAACGGTTTCTCAAACAAAAGAAGCAGTAAAATCAAGAGCGACTCCGGTTGACGAACGGACCCCCTCGCCTCGTCTTCCATCCATTGGGCACCATGTTGGAGGCGCAGGTTTGGGACTTTTAAATTCCAGGTACTTATACGATTCGAAATCATGACGTTTCATGGCTGGAGAACAATGAGGGTTTGTGTGCAATCTATGTCGGCCGATCCACTCACAATGATTTGTCCTTTCAGCTTTTGGAGCTGCGGTCTTTCCATACCATCAATCTTCTCATGTCATTATGAGTTTTCATGTGAACAGTTGGGTGTGGTGAGGACTGAATAAGTTTCAACTCAGGCGTTTTTGTTAACCCTCAGGCGTTTCTATCTTGAAAAGGCGAATGTTCCAGAAGCAGGTGGAAATTTCCGCCTTTTCAGCTACCGGCGGAAAAAATGAACAGGCGGAAGGTGCAGGTATAAGTTACAACATGTTAAAACATAAAAACAATACGTGACTCTTAATGAACCCTTGAGTAGCACCCCTAGAGACAGGCCAACAATACGTTTTGATTGTTTTTTTGAGTGTTTTGCCCTTCGGCTGAATCCGGACCGATTATTCAGGACCTATTCACAAAATCAGGACCTATTCACTCCAAGACACAACTCCAGGTTTGTCACACCGGCCCTCGGGTTGCCACCCGGATGCATCGCCTATCTGAGAACATTCCACCCGCCCCGGTCCAGCTTGGCTTCAGATGGCCTTAGTAACGCAGGAAAATTAAGTCCTTCAGCTTCGCCTTGCACTGGACCATGCAAGCCGATGGGGTTGAATGAGTCTTCTTTCATCCATGGCAGTCAAAATCTTGTTGTTCTGAACACTGTTTAAGGAGAAAGTTGCATCAAGTCTAGTTCCGGCAGTTGACAGCTATAGTTATATGGGTTGGTTCTGTTGATTGCCAAATACAGTCGTGTTGGTCCAAATGAACTCGGAATCCCTGACCGTCAGCAGAAACAAACTCGGGATCTGAGCCAATTGAACACACATATTCTGCATGATCTGCATGGCCCCATTCCTTAAAAGTGAGCTCAGACAGCCACTCAAAGCGCACAACAAACACTATGCGGATGAGGGTATATAGCATCCAATTGGTTATTGGTTTTTCATTGCAGCATGGACATGGAGAATCCCGTGGGGCCTGCCGTGGCCTTGGAAGATGTATCGGTGCTTGGTGCACACGGAAGTTCTGATATTCCATCAGGGGCAGGTGGGAATCGAAGCTTGAATGGAGTTTTCAATCTATGAATATTGTATACATATATATATATATATATAAAGACACATAAAGTTTGGTAACTAGACTCAAGGGAAGGTACTTGTATCAGACTCGAAATGAACCTTGGTTCCTGGTGGAGCTTGCCATAGAATTGACCAGCTTTACTCTGGAGACCCACCGACGCACTTTTCTGGTGAAAGAAGATGAAAGAACCAAACTTGGCATGTTGTGCCCTTTCCATCATCATCAATGGAACAATCGCATCGCATAGTGTTGGTTGTTGCGCCACGTTTGGCATACTCAACCTTTAGCCATTTGCTTGTAATGTTTCCCGTTCCCACACCGAGGATGCCCGTTCGAACCACACCTGATCGTTAAGACCAGCGCCCGGGCCTTGGTTGAGGTACTTCAGGTCGCATCTCCACCAATTGGGAGCTCGCCGAAGCTGAAGGGACCCTGGAGGCTGGAGAGGGGTGTTGCGCCTTGAGAGGTCTGGGAGGTCTTACGGGAGGGGTATGGGGGCTTGAGATGGGACCTTTGCCAAGGAGAGGCTCCGTTTTGATCGGAATGCCCATAAGAAAGGCTCAGTTGTGTAAGTGTATTGGAAGGAAAAAACACAGAGTGGCGGGGGTGGGTTGAAACAGTTGAGTGTTGAACAAGTGATAATGCTTCTGACCCGATTCATCAACAAAACCGGCTTCTCCAACAAGAAATTGAAACTTTTCTCACAGAAAGCCCACACGCATGTGCGGCTTCACGCCTTAAGCGCCGGCCTAAGCCCTCAGTGCTGCTCGTGGATCTATCAAGTCGTTTGTTTTTTCAACCACATGAGCCGTCCTCGCAGGTGATGGGGATGGTCCAGGTCAAAAGCTGGAGCCGGGTCGCACCATGTAGCGAACCTCCAGTATCGTTGGTAGGACGTGCCCGGTCAGTCTCCTGTAGTGCCATGACCCAGCATGCCAGTCTACTGGTGCCATGGCCCGGAAAGCCAAATTTCATGCCGAGCCGAGCTAGGCCCTTGGCCATGCTGAGCCGCAGCCGCTCCGAGAGCACGCTGGGAAGCCGACGACCCTCTTCACGGGACGGCTGGGAAGCACAGACGGTGAAGGCGGTGACGGCTATATAGTTTCACACCAAAGAGATCCAAGGAGCCTTTTGAGTTTGAAAGGTTTGAACATGAGATGCCAATGAACGTGGCTTTGGGGATGCTTTGGGGTTTATATGGATTTATTGCAACTCTTTCCAGAATTTGTTCAGACCATGTTCAATGAAGAAAGCATCCGCCGTGGCCCAAAAGAAACAAACAACATGCGCCGTCCCGATGCCGCTTGCGGAGGCGATCTGTCCCTGCCAGAGTTGGGACCTCCTCAGGCGATCTGTCGCTCCGCCTGTCGAGTCGGGGGGGGACGCAGTAACTCGGCCGGTCAATACTCGGAACACGGAAGGGGGAACTCGGATTGGTTTGGGTGTTTGCGGAACACGATGTGACTTGCACCTGGCTGCCTTGGCATCACACCTCCGACTAAAAACAGTTCGATGGTTCAGAAGCAGTTTTGGCGAACGCTTCAGTGAGAACATGTCAAGAAGTTCACTACCAGCGGTCTTTTCCCCTGCTTTTAATCTACTTCAGTCAGTTTACATACTGCTACGCGAGATTTGCCATTTTTGGCTTGGTATGTCCTTTCCTAGTTTGGGCAGGATAATACAACAATATACAGCAATCTATTTTGTTGATTATTTTGGAACCCAGAAGAAGAGAGATGGAGAGAGAGCTGAAAAGGACAGCAAACAATTAAAGAGGACCACCCAGCCAAGAAGGATGCTCAGATAAGGGATATATGCTGGCTAAGAATTTGAAAGCAAAAATGAAAACGACGCATTGCAAAGTTTCAGTTGTCAGATTTACTGTATGTCAGATGCTTCCTTTGCCAACCGGTTGTTGATCAGGAGTTTTCCTCCTTCACACGCACGCGTAAAAACACGTAAATACGTGCAACACATACCACATATCAATGTCAATGTTGGTTTGCAATTGCTGAACTTGCAGAGAAGGGCTGGCTCTAGCCCTCAAAAAACAGTAATCGGAAGGGATTATCCTAGATCACTGGAAGACTGAGACTCCGCAAACGTGTGGTTTTCCACATCCATGTTGTTGCCTCGGGGTGGTTTTCCCCTCCATCGCTTGGACCCAAATTGGCCTCCAAAGATCTTCACCACCAGGCCAAGGTGCCTTGCTTGGTGGGTGTGCCTTCCCACCGCCGTCGGGCACTCAGATATGTCTTTCAGACCCAACACATCTACCAGTGGTGTCAAGTGGTGTGGTTTGGGAGGATGACTTCCCATGACTTCCCTAACTATCATCAACTGCTATGGAGGGTTTTGCCCCTGCATTGCAGGGGTTGAGGGTCCTTATATAATTCTTAGGGTGATTGACTATTTTTTCTTGAACCAGACGTCTTCGCAAGGTGATGTCTTGTCTTTTTTGGTTCGGCTTTCCAAGAGTTCAGCCTTGACGGTGGGCTGGTCCATTGTTTCGTTTCCCTGTTCCATTGGTCGCAGTTGGAGATCCTTGCAGTTGGAATGCCCCGCTGCAGGGCCGCTGGCTGATGGCAAGGTGCCACCTTGGTTCCTTCACATCTTTGTGAAGTATGTTAGCGAGCCCTATGCCTATGCATGTGTCGCTAAGGGGGTACCCCGAGTGCAGTGAAAACACAAGACGTAGCTGAAACATGTTGAAACCTGTTACAGGGTGTGTGGTCTGGAGCTCCCCAATGTTGAGACTTAATGTTGGAGGATGTCTTCAAACATCCAGAGCATTCCAAGGTCTTAATAATCAAGCTTACTTGGCCAATCTTGGCTGGACCTTCCAACTACCAAACTGTTCTGTCTTGGTTTTATGGTCATTTTGGTCGTTCTTGTTTGTTTTGCACCATGTTGATCAATTTTGCGGATTTGTGTGGTCGGTTGCTGTTTTTGTTGCATGTGTTTTACACTAATTTGCGGTTGTTTTGACGTTTGCGCTGATTTGAGGCCGTTTGCGTGGAAAACCAGGCCAACAACCAACATGACCAGAATTTGTTGGTCATTGGAAGATTGTTTTTTTTTACATACAGTACATGTACCACTCACAGACCACTTAAGAGACTCCTTTGTATTTGGATCAATACTCAGAAACTCACACACCACTTAAGAGACTCCTATATATAGGAGTGGTGTGAATACTTCAATACTCAGAATGAATTGAACATGCTCATGACCCATGATGAGACCGTCGCGGTTTCTTGCTGGCTTTGTCGGATATCACCCACCTACTTCAGCGTTTGCTGAAGGTGGCACCAGATTCCGAGGGAACAAACATCACAAGATGTCCAACTACCAGGAGTTTCAAAGGAGTGGTATACAGACCCATCCAATGAGCGGTTACGCATGTTCCTCTCACATTCACATCCCAAACTCCCATGTTCATGCCAATCCAATGGAACTCGATGTTTTATCATCTGAACTCGAATTGGTTGCGACTCATGGAGACCCAGTCGTGGCGAACCACCCGTGCGAACACCTCGCTCCATACACCATCCGAGGCCAGCTCCTGGGCGCCCGCGACAGTCCGGAGGCTGCGGAAGAGACCGCGCAGTGGGTGGACTGGGTCGACGTTTTGGGAGACCTTGGAAACTTGGGAAGAGATATGGAAGAAAAAATGAAAACCAGACACGACCCATGGGACTGCCATAGGACTGCCGCCCCAGACAGACCCCCCCCTAGCACCACCCCTGGCCGTTTCTCGGCAGTCCGGCAGTCCCATGGGTCGAACGGGCGGGCCTTCGGACTGACCAGGTCCGGTCGCAGCGGTCGCACGTGGTGTCCAGCGCCACAAAGAACTGGAGCATGTCGCAGTGTTTGGCTTGTTTGATGGGACATCATCTCCCCATCTCTCGTGCTGTGAAAAGGCTGCAAGAAGTCCCAGTCAGTTGATGCACTGCTACTGTAGCACGTGACTGCTCTAGTTGGAAGCATTCTCCTCTATAGCCCTCTCACCTTTAAGGTGATTATAGTTTATGATAAAGGAGTGGATATAAAGGCTTTTCACAAATACAAATACAATTCATATCAAATCCACAACCCCAAAAACCATGCTAGTCCACTGGTCGACCGTGGAGTCTCCCCAAAACCAGCTCACGCGGCCCGGCCTCGCCTCGCCAGGTGAGGATCCTTTTTGACGAGGTGAGCGGATGGATCCGGATCCATCGATCCAGACGAAACGGTGACCGCTGGGGTGTTTGAACCGATCAGTTCAGTGTTTTTGTTGTTTTTCCTGGTGTTATTTTTTCATGTACAGGCATCTATATATAGTGCAGTTCATGGAGTATTTGGGAGAGTTTGGGAGTGTATCTTGTTTATTCAACAGCCCTGAAGAGACGAGATTGTATGTCCTGGGACTATGCAGCCCGCTCTCCGGGATCTCCAGACGGTGGCGATTCGTTGCCCCCGGACGAGGAGGGCATGTGTGGATGTGTCATGGATGTGTTCTTCAGACGTCCAGAGACCGGGGTGTCTAGTATATGTTTCTAGAGTCTTCTCATGATGTTTCAAGAGTCTGTAGATGGGCATTTAGACCTACTGAGCACGGGACAACTCTCCTGTTGGACTTTCAATTTTCAATGAGGTCTGCGACCGTGAGTAACAGCAGGTTGATGCGCCTGACGCGCAATTAATTGCACGGCTGGCAAGCAAACTTGAGTGCTTGATGTGCGAGAGATGGTGGACATCGACCCACCAGCAGCTGCAAGGAGGGTTCCTGTGACCTGTGGGGTGCTGGAATCATCATGAATCATCCAACACGGGCCAGATTCACCCCAGGGAAGAAGGTCCTTTTCACACCACAAAGTTGCTGAAATGATGCTGAATGACCCCCCAAACTCTCCCTGTCACCGCATCAAGTGGACTCCAAATTCGCGAACCACAAGGACACTCCACCGGTCCACCTTTTCCCCAACCCGGCCCCGTCGAAGGGAAAGGGCCCTCGGCTCCTTGGATCGGCCACAGGCGTTGCCAGGTCCCATCATGGGACATGACGTCTTGGGCGAGGCTCGAATCCCCAACGGGCGGTGCTGCGACGCGTGGTCGCTTGCTTCTGCCGCGCGGAGTGGAGCTTCTGGTGACGCGCTCGGTGTAAAGGACACTGCACCAGGCTTCGGAAGGTGGCGGTTCAGAAGGTTTCACCACACAAGGACCTGCATGAAATTCGCGGGCTACTTTGGACGTGCAGTCTTCGGACGGGGAAGAATCATTTTGAGATGGTTTTGAGATGAGTTCGATGAACATCTCGACTTGTTGATCTCGATATTGGAAATTTACCTATTCATGTTCGCGCCATCTACTCTGAATCCGGAAAAGATGGGGATGGTTAAAGTTAGGAGCTTGGTTGCAATGGTCATCCGCTGCAAGTGAGGGTGAAGCAAGTCGACCAAAGCACAATCAACGACTTAAACTCATCCAGAACTCCACACTGCCAGGACTGTGAAACTTCAGGTCTGTTTGGTCACCAGGGGGTGATGTGACCTCAAATAGAGGGACTGGACTCCTGGACTTCTGGACCTGATCTTTGATCTCTACATTTGAGTGAGACGGCTTGAAACCCCTGCGTGCCAAGAGGGTGTCGGTGTCTAGAGCTGCTGCCCGGCTTGGAAGAGTGAAAGCTGGTCGAAGCCAAGAGACGGGGGTTTCGCCCGGAAGAGGCGAGGGGTGACGGAGCTTCCTTTCGCGTGGTTTTGGGAGACTGGCTGCACTAGCTAAATGCATCAGCGGGCACCCTGAGGTACCAATTAATTGGTTTCATATTATATAATGTTCCAAATCTGCACCAAAATAGTAGTCAACTTTTATAATCCAGAGTTGGATGACGATGATAATCCAGGAAATTTATTGAATGCAAGCTGACCTACATGCAAGCCAGGAGAACCCACCCCAGATGGTTTTTTCTTCCTAATTAATCGGGGGGGTCTGAAACTGAGTGAGGAGTGGATGCACATGTACATCACCCCTGGATTCATTTATGGGGTGTGCCTTAGTTATATAAATATTCTGGGGTATACCCATACCTGTTGGAATATTAAATATTGAATATGTTAATATGGTGTCAAGATTTATTCTCTATTCCTGAAGGTATGCGATAACCTCTTGTTCAGCTGCTCTGGAATATTGTTTCATTTTGTGAGATCTCTGACAGACACCACCCCCTCAATTAATAAATGACCATGTACCTGGGCGCCCCCCAATTAATTTCTACAAAATGTATTCAATTCATTGAAAAAAAATAATGGACCCTAAGTATGGTGCAAATTGATATTCCCAATATATGTGGTGAGGTATCTGAATAGTAATGTCTTATTAATTGACGGGGGGGGTGGGGGACCCCCTCCCTTAGTGATGAGAATATGTTTTTGGACACCCCTACCTGAACCTCCAAGAGGCTATATACACCTCTTGGAAGGTCCTTGTAGATGCTCATGGACCCGAAGTAGCCACTTTAGTACGGCCCAAAACCTGAGGGCCCTGGCGAAGTGAACATCCTGGCCTAGGGCCTGGCGGAGTGCCAACAGAAGCAGATGGGACAGACCAGCCTGAATGGGTTCGGATCACATAGGCCGCGAAGGAGAAAAAACTAATCCCGAATCATACCACTGTGACATGTGTGCTCTTAAAGCACCCAGATTGGCGGAGGCCAAATGGTCATTGATTTGATCATATATATATATATATATCTGATCCATGTTTTGTGGTTTCTATTTGTAGTCGATGTGGTCACATCTTTGAAGGATGTTTTTTTCCAGGATCCTTGTGAACCAACTTCGAGCTACAGTTAGGCCCGGGCGCAAGTTTGATTTCCACTTCCGGGTTGCCCTTATGCGTACATGGACTTTTCCCGCTCCTTTGTTTGGGGAGGTGGGGCGGGCGCGTTTTTGTGCAGTGGCGAACCGAGTTCCCAACGCTAAGGCCTTCACTCCAGGACGGGTTCTGGTGGCTGGCCGGGGAGCGGATCGTGAAGCGAACGGCGGCTGGGCACCAGAGTGGAAGAGCACATGGCTAGACACCCTTTCTCGCCCCTGGCTGGGTAGACTGGACGATTTTCCAAACCAACCCCAGGGGGGTGAACTGGGAGGTCTCCCTATGTGAGCAACACTCCCATGTGGGAGGAGGATGTCTTTTCATCAGGGGTCTAACACCATGTAGTAGCGAAAGACCTTCCAGGCAAGCAGGTCGGTCTACTGGTGCTGATGATCCACAGCCCTATGATCATCTTCTACTGGTGGTTTTCAGTTGTTTCATTGTACACTGCAGGAAGCAGTCCAACAGAGACAGTTCACGGTTGATTCCCTCGTGGGAAATTCAAAGGTTTTTGACTGCCTTTGCTGTTCGTATGCCCATATGGTCGTTTCTACCAGCCCCTCAACTAAAATAGAACAGGCACAAACCGCACGTCTGAAGGCTGTCAGACAAATACGTTGCACTTGCAGGGCCATTTTGGTTGTGTGATGTTTTGTGGGAAATTAATTCTAATCGGGACACCCAGTACTGGAATACACATTTGATGTAGTACAAGGGCAGTATACGTACATGATCTACGCGGCAAGATGTGCTCTTCAACACGGATACCAGTTCGACTGGTGATGCAGTCACATGTTGTCCTTTTGAGGATTTACTTTGAGGGTTTCCCCTCCCAGAAAGTCAAGGTTGTTCTTCTTGTACAATCAGCTTGCACACTCGGCGCAGTCTTCCAGTCCCTGACTCCGGAAAGTGGGCCAATAACCGATGGTATTGGCTATGCAAACTCGCTATGAATGTGGATGACATTCATGGGTGACATCGGTCCAAATATACTTATACGTGTTCTTAAGATATCTTACAGGAGGTACATCCAACTCGTATTTATGTCAGAAGAGACATGCACTTGTCTAAGCTCGGATGGGCTCCTCCCCAGTCTCTCCCAGTCGTCCCACCGAGTCCCTCACGAGTCCATCGGCCAGTTACCGCCCGAGTTTCCGGGGTCGCTGCGTTGTGCGGATTGGGTTATACCAGGGCCCAGGGCCCCCTAAGGCCCTAAGGGGTGGTTCCTGCATACAGTACCCTTTAACCTCTAAGGAGCTATGATTAGAAACCCCTTAGGGCCTTAGGGGGCCCTGGTATTTGATGTTCTCTGTGGATTCTGGTGGAGATACTGTATACTTCCTGGCATTTCACCCTGGGTCATTTTCCCGGCCTTCTGTACTGTATATATATATTTCCACAGCAAATCAAGGGGGAGGAGGTGAAGCAGCGAACAATGAAGCGAGTCATGCCTGAAAATGGGATGTGTTGTTTTCCTGGTGATGTGGGATTGCCGCCACCGCCTCTGGCTCAAGACGATGGGTTGAATGAGCTTCCACCAAACGTGGCCTGTAGGTAGACGAAGTTCCCAAGAATCCCAGCGATGTCCCCCTGTTAGTTCAACAAGCAAATCCCAGGACCATCTAGTCTGGGTGTCCAACAGACAAACAGAAGCCCACAAGTGTCGAAGTCTATTTCGGACCACAAAAGGTCCAAGATACAGTAAGGCCGGCCCCATCAGAAAAGGGTTGGAAGAAGACATGGTACGTCTAACACACCAGCTCCCTATTAATATGTTTGTTGTATCACGTTAGGCCGTTAAGATCATTGGAGGTTATACTTGTTATCCATTGGAATCACCCTCTCTAGGGAATCAAGAATATCCAGGCCCTTCAGCGAAGACAAGCACAGTAGAGCTGGAGCTGAGTACGCAGTACGCCCAGGATGAGCTCGCTTCGAGCGAATCAAAGCTACAAGCTGGCCAGTTCTTACCTTGTGTTCTCCACGTGCCTCACAGTTGCAAGACACCAAGCTTCAAACAATTGGAACATCTCCGATGATCTCCAGCCGGTCTCAACCCGCGATGAGCAGCTTGTCCGGGCTGACCGAGGAGGCGGGGGCCGCAAAAATCAACTACGGGGGAATAGGCGCCCAGAGAAAAGGACGCAAAATACATGGCCAGACAGCCAAGAAAAGAGAATATATAGGTATACTCCCCACCTAGACCCCTCCAACAGGATGAATTCAGTCTTTTAATAGGTGGTTTTTGTAAGCACCATACCACCTACCACCTTGCACCAGGCTTTTTGGGAGGGCCAAGGACGTTGTTTGTTTGCAGGTCTTTGGGGGTGGAGGAGTCTTTTTCCGACGCGGGAGAAGCGGTAAGCGCTTTGCGACTTGTAGTCCCAATGATCAGTTCTGTGAGTTTGTAATTGGAAACAGCACACGAACGCAGGATTTGGCTGTTTGGATCTTGATACAACAGTGGATTGGGTGTTTGAGCTCTACAACCAGTGGATTGGGTGTTTCTTGAATTTTCCCAGAGGTCTTTGCGGGGGGGCCTCCCTATTCTAAGACACACCCAGCTGAACATGTTTCAATGCATGCCCTGCATCGTTGATGTGCTGTTCCGCGGCACAGTCGCGGCGCGAAGCTACGCGGCGTGGAAGCGGCAACGGCGGGAGTGGTGTCTATGTTGGGCCACCAACAACCGAGAAGTCTTCAGATGGGACTTGGGACTTAGTTTACGAATCGGATTCTATCGATTGCAGTATCCCCATGACTTTCTGGCCACAAAAGTAAGTGGCACTGGATCGCGGGGATTATGGCTCCCAATCCCTTACTTCGAGTGATCCCCACCCTAAGAGGCGACTTGGAAAAAGGGCGGGGCGTGTGTATTGACAAACTGCTATCCGCTGTTATCCTGACATTTGTTCAGCCATGACTTGAGAACATATGTTGGATCTTTGACAGAGCAGTTGAGTGACAATCTGTGCAGCCATGGCATGACAATCATGGCGTCTTAAGATAGAAGAACACAAAGTATGTTTAGACAAACAACATGCCAATAACAAGAGAACCTCAGAAACAAAAACAAACGCACAGAGGATTTGCTGGTGACAGGCGGGTTCGAACGCAGTGACCCAAATTCATTATAACGCGTGCAGAAACCATGCTGTTCAACGAGAGGTTTGCTACGACTTTAAGGCTGTTCACTGATCAAGGAGAGAGTGGACCATGGTAGCTGTTCAGTGACCCCTGGAGATCCATCGCTCGCGACACCCACCGCGACACCGACCGCGGTGTGTCGCGCTCGGTCTGGAGGCTCAGGCGTTTGAGACTTCCTCAAGCAGTAGCGCAGAAGAGAAGGCACCGGAGCACTGCTCGAGATCCCGGTTTGTCCGGTTCGGTGGTGATGGTTGGATTGCTTTTATTGGTTTTGATATTCTCTTTGCAGTGGCCCTTCAGCCGAATGACAGCCCAAACGTATTCGCTGGAAGTTGTGGCCGCTATATTGTATTGTAGATATTATCATGTATATACTGTAGGGATCTGTAGGGATTTGTTTGGTCCTTTTCGTCGTGTTGTCCCTTGGTTGCTTGGCCTAACGCATCATTTTCGACCTCCTGCGGTTGTTCTATTGTGCAAAAAGAGGGGCACACACGAGCTAAGATAGTATCGTTGAATCATATCAGACACTCCATGGGACTGCCATATTTACTGATCAGTTGGGGTGGTGCCACGGGGATCAATGGGGTGGCATATATGGCAGTCCCATGGGTGGTGTCTGGGATATATGTAGTTGAAATTCCGTATACCACCTCTTGGGAGTGAATCAACCACCTCTTGGGAGTGGATCCAGTTTTGCATCTTGTGTTGCTTGTTCCTTCAGGCTGAGGTCCGGCTGAGGTCCTAGTCCAGATCACAGTCGACTGGTTGCACCATGAGTTTCCAAAACGTGAGGGCATGTAACTAGATCCATCTAGATCCCAACCCTTGGACCCTCCAAGATCGGTGCTGGCTGTGTGAGCCCAGACGGTACCGGTTCTGGCTCGGTTCTGGCACACAGCCGAGATCAGTCGTGGAGTCTTTTTCAAGGGCAGACGATCGCGATCGATGCAGTGCAAACACCAGAGAGCGATTGATATTGTATAGGAAACACCATTCCCAGACACTCCATGTATGCAATATTTGCCTACATCGACCCCCCTAAACCATCCCAATGTAGGTAAATATGCCATACAAGGAGTGTCTGGAATTTGTAGGTTTTCTCATGTCAAGATATATACCAAGACCGTCCAACTAACGGACACCCACAAGGAGTCCAGTATAGTGGAGGGTGGTCTATTGTGGGACTCTCAAACAAGGAGGCTCCACATGCAACTGTATGACATGCCCCAAATCGGAGACCTCCTCGACTAAGCACTGGCACATTCCTTTTGCGACCCTCTTTCTCGTGACGGCCTGTCTTCCGCAACGAAGATCCGCGTGCGTGGCAGGAGGTGGCAGAACTCCTACAACCGGACGGGTGTTGGGATCGTTGGGATTGGTCATCGTGGGGTCGCTGGGACGTGCTCGACACATCGCTCGATGCTCGCAGACGAACCTGGTGATGCTGCCTAGACCCTAAGGTTAGGTGGCAAGAAAGGAAGGTCCAAGACCCAGAGACACCCATCTCTTGGAGCACTGCTCTTCAATAATGAGTTCTCCAACCAGGTCCGTGACCCATGGTGATCCCATTTGAACTTCCGTTTCTCTTCCATGTGGCAAAAGATCCTCGAAGTGGACGAGGGGAGGGGCACCAAATTGGAGTGCATCGTCAGATCTCCAAGCCTGGTGAGCTGGGTCAAGTCGCTGGTGTGTTCCTCCTTTTTGACGCTTTTTCACCTGGATGTCCTGTACCCAGACACTCCATGTATGCCATATATGCATACATTGACCCCCCTAAACCACCCCAATGTAGGTATATACATGGAGTGTTTGGGGTATGTAGGGAGAGTAGTAGATTTGTTCTGTTCCGACAATCCACTGTTCCCAATCAGTGGGTTGTCGGCATTGGATATCATTCCTCGAGCGACTAAAGAGGTTCCCTTTGGTGCCCTTCGGTTGCAATCGAACAATCCAAACTACAATCCCTGGAATTATCGTTTTCGAAGTGGACAATTGCACCATTGGAAGACTACTTTGCTCTACAAACAGGGTTTTGTTCCACTTCCATGTGAGTTCCAGGGAGAGTATGTGTACGCTCCGCCTACGTGTGCAGCCGATGAATGCTCACAACACCTAACCATCCGACGCCTCGAACCGCTGCCGACGTGGAACAGGAGTATTGCCATGAGATTGCATATGATGATCCCCCATGATATTCGGACTAGAGAATGGGAGGGGTTGACGAAAGGGTAGGACTGACCCCTCCATGTGATTTTCATGGGGGATATATGATGTATATAATATACATACCCAGACACGACTATAATGGGACTGGCATGTTTACCGATCAGGCCAGGGGTGGTGGGTGGTTTATGGCAGTCCCATGGAGTGTCTGGGATGTGTATAGTACTAGTATATTATAGTATACCATTACTGAGGTGGAAATAGATTGAAACTTTGAAACATCCATGTATGGTTCTACATGCCATTTACCAGTGGATTTAAAGCATTGACAGGGTACCCGATGTGTATTATAGACATAGGCTTAGACGTGGAATTTCTTACGTTATCAGACCGTAATAATATTCAATCCAATTGGGAGTCATTTACTGTAGTAGTTCCAAAGGGACGCCTTTTCGAGGATAGGAATGCGGATTATCCACTCACTTAGGGACTAGAAACAATTCCTTTAAGCCTGCTGGTGCTGTAGTCATAGTCCACTCACTTAGGGACTAGAAACA
>CAXAMN010021112.1:399368-425358 GCA_963970005.1 Durusdinium trenchii | reverse complement strand
GACTAGAAACACTTCCTTTAAACCTGCTGATGCTGTAGTCATAGTCCTCATTGTCCTCACCAGGAGAAGCTGCCACAGCACTCCTTACGGCTCGAACAGCCGTGCCTCGAACAGCCGTCCCATGCGACGGCGGCCGGGCGAAGCGACGCCTCGAAAGCCCATGCGACACAGAGCGGAGACAGACCAAAGAGAACAAGTACATACTGAAGGGAAAGAGGACATACTTGTTCTACCAATTTCTACCATCATGAATCATGGTGGATATATCCTCTATCAAATCAGGTCAAGATCCACCCCCATATATATCCACAGAGATGACATACCTATACAGACTGAAATGGAAAGAGAGAATCGCTGAAATGGAAGCAGCTGTGGAACCAGAAACCCCTCAGCCTGTTTTTGCCGGCCTCGGACTCGACGAAGCAGCAGCTGCAATCGGACTCGCTGGTCGCGCTTCTACTCGCTCGGTCCGTACCGAGCGAGTTCGTCCGAGCTCTTGAGGAACTGGGTTTAGAAGGGGCGGGGTTTTGAAGGTCTACAGTGCTAGTACGTAGTCACGCAACTGCATGTATCGAGGTTTGTATCCAGCAAGACGTGTGCAGTCCACTAAAACGGGGCCGAGATACAAGAGAGCTTCACTCAGAGGGGTCAACCGAGGAAACTGCGGTTCTGTGGCCATGGATGTTTTTTATGTCTAATTTGTGATGTGTTGTTCTTGGTGTGAGTAGTTGAGGTGTGAAACAAAGGTCAGTGTGGCTTTTGGACAACTGCTTGTTTACACGTGGTAGCTTCCAAGAGAAACCACAAAGAATCCTCAGGTTTGAGAGAGATTGTGGGGGTTTGGTGTCTTTTTTTGATTGGGACTGTGTTGAGCGATAGGGAACCTTGAAGAGTGATACCATGGCAGCAAAATGGCTAGCATGTTTCGACCACTGCAAGACAGTTAGACAGACCCTTTTGAACGACCCCCAGGAAGAAGGAACATATAGACTCATAGACTCATAGACCAAAAGATACCAAAACCAATTTGACCCAGAGGATCTCCCTATTCAAACACACTGCCATTGGTGGACTTGCCTTCCAAAACGGAGCCATTGGTCGGTGTCCATGAAGTGGTGACCAAACCGGATCAAAGACGAGGCGTGTCCAAGAAAACGATGGTGGAGCAGTCCCAAGATATAGAACAATATATATATATATATCTACTACTCTATACCTTGTGCTTTCAACCAGGAAAGGAGTCATCCCCGCTGTTTTTGACTGTGTCAATCTTTAGAGCGTTCAGTGAAGCTATAGCTCGAACCAACCGATCGGGTCGTCCACACAGATCGATCGGAGAGTACGGGATCGTACGTCATGGACCCATGATGCCAGGAGCTCCGTTCGTAGCTTCTGAGTTCCGTTCGGAGCGATGCCCTTGGCTCCGTTCGTAGCGTCCGATCGCCGTTCGTTCTAAGGCCAGCTTTCTTGCTCCGTTCGTAGTAAGGCCAGGAGCCCCTAGTTAGCGTCCTTGCTCCTAGTAGCCATGCCCTTTGCTCCTAGTAGCGTCCCTGCCACACAACGCTGAGGTGCTCTTTTCGACATGTGACAGTTTGCCATTGCCTGGCAGCAGTGTCCGGGATGTCAGCTGGAACTCTCTTCCAGTCCGTGGTACGGCCGGGTACGGTTCCGTACTATGACGTACGGACGTGCGGTGGCTGCCAACCCCAAATGCACTCGACGCCATCGCCTCCAAGCTAATAGCGATGGCCTCCAACCCTCCAAGCGCATTTGGTCAACTCTATAACCGCATCAAGCTCGCAAACATGAACTCCAAAAGGACACCCGGTCGCCCCTGAGTCCGGCCAGGTGGTCGACAGGTCCTGACACAGCTTGAGAAACGGCCGGCTGACACTCTGCAGGGGTTCGATGCGTTCCTAAGCAGAAGGGGTCCAACGCTTCAACGCTGGGACTTTGAGAACTCTCTTGTTCATGCTCCCATGAACTAAGGCTAAGGATGGCTAAGGTGACACACGCAAACCTGCACGGCACTACGTATTGTAGTAACGTATATGCCCTCTAGGGCTCCAACCACCTCCTGAGAAGATGGTTAGGGGGGTGGCTTTGGGGGGTCTAACCACCTTCTGAGGATATGGTTGGAGCCCTAGGGATGTTTTGCACATGGCCAACACGGGCAATGGATCAGTGCTCAGTCCTTGGACCCCCTCCACCCGTTGGTGTCCGAGGCCAGAGGCAGAGCAGCTGCGGGAGGCCGGTGTTTCGCGATGGATACGGTGGCGCTGCTTATGTCCAAGACTTCTCAGGTACTTTTGGGTCTCAGAGATGAAGAAGGTTTCCTGCTTCTTCAGTTTGTGTTTTTTGGAATCCCTCTTTGTGACACAGGGCTCTTTGTCAACTTGTGACCGAACCAACCAGGATATCTAGATCGGTCACTTTGCAGAACCAGGTGTCATAGTTATTGTTTGGATCCATGGCATGGGGTTACCTCTTTGGGTAAAGAGAAGCTCCCAAACAAGCCTGGTCTGGAAAAGGAACAACAAGTAAACACGTCCATGCATCATGGCATCAGGGCTCCCGAAGTCAAAGCAAGTAATAGGTATTGAAGGGCAGGTCATTGGTCAATCCCGATGCTCACATTGAATAACGGGTTGACAACTGGTTGGCTTCCAAGTTCCCAAGTCTTATAGAAGAGACTACTAGATGTAACGATGTAACTGTTTCGTCTAGCCCGTCGTGTTCCTCTACCGCCAGGATGGGGCCCGATGTCCATCCAATGAACAAAGACAATCGGTGATAATCGGTGCTTGTGCGGCTAGCGGCTAGACCGTACAGCTGCTTGAAATAAAACACATCCTCTCAGCTCTTCGATGCGAACCAAACATCTCCTTGGGCACCTCAAGGGCCCATGGCTTTGAGGGCGAACGAAACCGCGGCTACTCCACACGACTCTCCACGAACGAGTGGGGAAGGATGCACAGTGGATCGTGAGATCGCGTTTTTGAGCAGCACGATCCATGGGACTATAGAAGATATAGTGACTACGTTGGGGTTACTACATTGGGGTCAGTGAATGTACTCTCCCTGGAACTAACATGGAAGTGGATGGCACCACCTCATGAGTAGTGGATTTCATGGTCTTCCGAACTCGGGGCCATGGCATCCACTTCCAAGTCCAGGGAGTGTAACTCTTCCATACATGGATTTTCAGGCAAGAGACGTCCTCCAACGTCGTGGCGCCCGATCTCTTGGGCCAACGCCGTCGCCCCCGAGGCGCTCCAGCGCGTGCTGAACAAGAATCCCGTGCTTGCAGGGCGGCTGAGGCAGGTTCACCATGGTGGGTAGAAATGAACCGAACGAGACTTCGAACATATCTTTCCGAGTGGGTGTGCTGGCGGAGGTTAAGAAGGTCCCCTTTGCATAGCAAGGGAATAGCATCGCGAGAGCCTTTGAACTTTGGGGTGGCTCGATGATGGTGACATCCTTCGCCAGGAGTCATCGAGTCCAGGCTTTTCAATTCCCAAAGTCGAAAACACCATCCAGAACACCAATTCCGCCATTTGATTTGGATGATTTTGGATGTAATTTCATGTTTGCTCCAGTTCCAGCCCCCGATTTCAGCCTCCTTCCGGTTCGTGCTCGCTCGCCTTCCCGGACCTGTCGTTTTTCGCTTCGGAGCCAGGCCGACGTGGCCCACCGGAGGTCCTCGACCAGAAGGCTGGACCGGATGCGGAGAGCAGCGGTGAAAGGACACCCCCGTTTGGCCGGTCGGCACCAAAGGGGCCGAAGGACTGGACACGACACGACCTGGGACTGGAGGCAGACGTCATAAGGACGGTAAGACCGACCCCATTTGGCCCCTGAAATCCACCACCCGAAGGTCATATTTATATGTCAGTCACATGAAGATGGACTGGTGCGAGGTTCACGCACGGACTCTTTTCTTCCAGCCTGGAGGGCCTGGAGACTTTGTCCTGTAGACGTGGTCCACGTGATTGTTTCTCAAAGTAAAGACTGGAACAGATGTCACAGACCAGGATGATGCATTTGTGCTTCGTTTGTCTTGTAGGTAAAGAAGCAACTATAACATCACCCAGCTTCTTCAAAGTGATCTTTTTTTAAGTCACCAAGTGACCTGTTACTGTACAGGCCCAAGTGATCTCAAAGCAGGATGTCAAAAGGTCACTTGGAAGAACCAGGACATGGAACATCCTGGTGCTTCCCATGTTCATCCTTGCTAGCAAGATGCTAGGGGCTCAGCTCGGCAAGCTGCACATGCCAGGATTGGAGATTGGCTTTGAGGGCCCGGTCGGACTCCACTTCCAGGCCGGGCATCCGAACACCAGTCGCCTTCATTCAATTTGCTATGGTTCTCGTTTCATCATGTTCTGTATCATGTCACGAACATGACAATATGTGGTGTAAACATTATGTATATAAAGCACTTATATACCATTTGTTCCCGTATGTCTTCAGTCTTCTTTGGACTTACCTTTCAGTTCACATCAGTCAGATGATGAAGCTGGAATCAAGCCCCATGGCCTATATGGGTGAGTCTCCAAAAGTGCTGATGATTGTGTGCTCCAAATGATACTACACAGTATATAGCTGAATAGCTGCATAGGGTCCCTCTTGGAACCTCTTGAAACCTCTTAAACTCCCTTGGATCCTCTTAAGCCTTCTTGGACATTGTTAGAACCTCTTGAACCCCCTTGCAACCTCTAACCTCCTTGGAACCTCTTGAACCCCTTGGAACCTCTAGAACCCCTTGGAACCTCAAGGAACCTCTTGGCACCTTCATTTCTTGCCGCATCTTCCTCGCCCACCCCCCACACCCCGCGCCAACCGCCGTGCAACTGCCGTGCCACGGCTATGACCCGACCCGCGCCCTGACTGGGCAGGTCCGCCCCCTGAGCGCTGACATGGAGCATCAGGTTGAACGACTCGATGCAGAGGGGGACGAGTGCCACCGACTGGTGGTGGAGGTGGCCCACGTGAAGGCAAACGGACCAAACGGGTTGAGAGAGAGGGCCCCAAATGTCGAGGCAGTTGAGGGTCCTACTGAGTCCTGGTGCCCATCGATGTTTGCTGAGGATTTGCTTCTTGGAACCTGGGAACGTGTCGGATCCTGTCGGATCGTTGGGTCGAGTGGATGTGTCAAACTGGGCTGCCTCCCTTAGATCAATACCATTTCCAAGCAGAGCCAAGTCTGGGTGAATCGCATCATTTGGGCCAAAGGGTAGCCCCAGCAGGATACATATCTTCGATGATATTCTAGTTGCGGACGTCGATGATGTTGCTGTATGTCCCATAAACACCTAAAACCGGCAAGAATGTTGTTTCGGAGGACCCTGGTTAACTCTTCCAAAAACTGGAAGCCTGTGTTCTTTATTCACCTTTGGTGGGTTCCGCCACTTGGAATCAGCGCTCCAGCCGGCCTGGGCTCTAGGTATGCCAGGCAGTTCCTGCAGATTCACACCGAGCAGGGTTGCCTATCTTTCGGGATGCCAGAAGGGGAGAGGCAGAGACTTTTTGGCCTTCTTTCTCATCCCAGATGTTTTGGGGATACCGTATACATCGGTATGCCTATATATATATATATGCCTATACTGTTTTAGGATTGATTTAGGCCTTCGTGGTTCAGCTATACCTTAAGGTTTACCCATCAATGCAGCCATTGATAAAGCCTCATCACTGCTGGTAGGTCAAGTTTGCTGTGAAGCATCATCCAAGGCAACATTGAAGAAGATGCTTTCAGCCATAGCTATACTCTAGCCTCCAAAGATCTTCCAACTAATTGTTGACCTGGTTTCCTAGTCTAACACTGTCCAACATGATTGAAACACTATGAAACCAATTGGGTCTGTCCAACTTTGAAGTAATTGATCTGCAGAGGCACCGCCCTCATCTGCCCTTGGACCGACCTTCATCGTTGGATCAACGAACCACGACGTCTTCACCCCGCAGCGCCGTTCCGCGACGGGGCGACCCAAAGGTGGGAGGACCATGGATCGCCGGGGGGGGTGGGAGGACCTGAAGTCATCCGTGTGCTGCTGAGTCATGGAAATTCCATGGACAACGTTGCAAGTTGGAGGTAGGGGAACCAGGCCAGCAGTTGCCTCTGAGGTTTGCAGACAGCCTGGGGGTGGCGCGAGTTGGGTACGGCTTGAACTTACTAGGCTGGGAGTAGACACAACTGGGAAGTGTGGAGTGGTTCAGGCTAAAAGGGGGATTTGTGAGCTATTTGTGAACCATTGGATTTGGGTGTATTAATTCGGGTTGGCATTGATTCGGACTTTGAACGGTTTCCCATGTCTTGTTTGTCTAAGCGTTGCAAGGGCAAAGTTTTGAACACTTGCACCATGCAAAGATCACAGGATGTAAGAACATACGCATGTATGTCACTATAACATAACAGTGTTTTCAGGAGTATAGGCTTTCCGAAGTACAGGAGAAGATACTGTCGTGGACGGAGTGCACAGGACCCGTCGACCCGTCGGTGATCTCGCTGGACACCTTGGTGTTTCAAGGGTGGTGTCCAATCAAGTAGCCAGACACGACTAATGGGACTGGTATATGTATAGGTAGGTATATTGGGTATTTTTATCTTACAGTGTATGTAAATAAATATATATATATATATATTAGGGTGTGCTAGGGCCTCTTGACCTGTTGAGGCCTGGAACTATCTATAACATAGCTCAGAACTATTGTGCAATGTTTTGGGTCTATTCCTGAACTATTTGGTCTATTCCCAGATGCTCTGGGACTATTTATTGATAAAGAAACCTGAAATCTTGGAATATTGTAGTCATGAGTCAGAGTCACAAGTCATAAGTTCATGTATCATATATCATCATTGTATTGTTGTATTGATGAATCATCAACTTCATAATTTAGAGTTGTCTTAGCTATCTTGAGTCTTAGTCTCTCTTCAGTTAAAGTTAAGTTAAAAATAAACATAGTGTTCTTATGGATAGCTCAGAATGGTTCAGAACGGTTCTGAGCTATTTCTTTGGTAGATTGCTGAAGGATAGTTCACGACGGTTCTGAACGGTTCCGAACTATTGTTTAAAAAAACATTATCGATAGTTCAGAACGGTTCTGGACGGTTCCGAGCTAAAAGGACATCATACTTTAGCAATAGTTCAGGACGGTTCAGGACGGTTCTGAACTATTTATAGGGCTGGGACTATTTGGGACTAATTGAGACTAATTGGTGGTTTTGCTATGGATAGCTCAGAACGGTTCTGGACGGTTCTGAACTGTTTCTTAAATGCAACGCCCTAATAGTTCAGAACGGTTCTGAACGGTTCTGAACTATTTCTAAAGGTACCCGCATCACTTGTATCATCTGGTCCTTTGGTTTAGTTATGTTAAAGTTAAAGAGTTGGTAGTTGGTTGCCAATACCTTAGTTAGTTCTAAGTTGGATTTGATAGCCCTTGTTTCCTGGTCAAGTCAGTTCTGAGTTATGCAACCTGACTGGACCTGGCATCCACTTCTGTCTGCATGGGGGGGGTGTTAAAGGCTGTCCAAGGCAATTCAATATGTCCGTTTCTACCAGAGAGGCGTACTGGATATCTAGACTCTCCAGTTCTCTCGAGTTGAAAAGGGCACCCTGGGACTTGTCCAAGTGGGACTGGGAGTAGACAGGATGCTTTACCATCCTGGCCAGGGGGGCAAGCTGTACAAGCCCTGAAAATCTTAGGGTTGCCTGGTCATGGACAAATATTTAGGAATAGTCGCGGATATGTAGGAATAGTCCCGGATATGTAGGAATAGTCCCGCAAAGGAAAATTAGATGAGGGCTAATTCTATCATACTCCCGGGGATTTAGGAATAGCCCCGTAAAGGAAAATTAGATGAGCGCTAATTCTACTAATTCTGTCATACTCCTGGAGATTTAGGAATAGCCCCGTAAAGGACAATTAGATGAGCGCTAATTCTGTCATACTCCCAAGGATTTAGGAATAGCCCCGTAAAGGAAAATTAGATGATACTCCTGGAGATTTAGGAATAGTCCATAGTAGTAGCCCCGTAAAGGACAATTAGATGAGCGCAAATTCTGTCATACTCTGAGAGATTTAGGAATAGCCCCATAAAGGAAAATTAGATGAGCGCTAATTCTGTCATACTCCTGGATATTTAGGAATAGTCTATAATAGTAGTCCCGTAAAGGAAACTTTGATGAGCGCTCATTCTTGTGTCATACAGTATGACTCATACTTCCCATGACACACAAGAAGCAAAGAAGTGACACACAAATGCACATGTTAGGAGTTTTGACCATGGAGAGGACACGCATGAGTGAACATTAACAAACAAATACATCACATCCATGCTCAGACTCATTCCCAAATCATTAATTCTGGTGGCTGGCAATTACCCACAGGTTTTCAACAGTAGTAGAAACACAATAGGGCCAAGGGTGAGGCTTACAAGTAGAAAATACTCATGTCACATGTTGGCTAGTCATTTAGAAGACCTAAATAGGGCAAAAGGTGCGCGGTTGTGTAGTACGGTCCACTGCAGTACACCCTCAAAAGTTTTGAACAACTTTGGTAGTGAGGAGTAGAAGTGGAAGGAGGGCACCTCAGTTAATTGAATATCTAAATAGTTCCCAATAATAAGGCACCTATTAACTATATAATCATACTACTTAGGAAATAGTCACCAAGATGTTGGAATAGTCGGAATAGTTCTAAACTAATTGAGAATTAGTTCCAAGGATAGAGAAATAGTTCCAGAGGGTTATTAGAAATAGTCCCATACCTGAAACAGGATGGGCCAAACAAACAGGCCCACGCACACACTAATATATATACGTATATGACTGTGCTGAGGTGGTTGAAAAGGGGTCAAGGGAGGCATATTACACTCATAATATCTCATACTATATCTTAATGCATACAATTCTATATATACATATTTGCAATTATATGTTTGATCCAAATATATATATATATAGCATATATATCGACTGTTTTGGAATGGTGTGTTTTTCTCATCGTTTTGCATGTCCTCCCTTTAAAGTCATTTTTTAGGCAACACATGTGCGGTCCGTTGACACACCGGACATCCAATGACATGCACCAGTTCGGGTGGCTTATGCACCAGTTCGCCGCATCCCATGTGTGTTCGGTCCTTTGAATCCATACGAGACACTCCACACAGCGGGTGTGTCGACCTCCCGTTCGACGGTTTGGACCAGGGGCGGCCAGGGGGTTCGTCCCTCTGACACGCAAAAAGCATGAAACCTACATGGACCCTGGATGGAGAAGAACACTCCTGGATGGAGGTTTCTTGCTCGGACTGCCAGGCAAGGACCGACCTCTTTGCATGGCCAGCTACTGCCCTGGAGCTCAGGCGAGCTGGCGCAACAGGAGGGGAGGAGTCGATGCCAAGGTGGACAGATTTCGATTCCAAATCCAAATCCAACAAGTAAAAGTGCAGCTCACCTTTCCAACAGGTTTGCACCACTCAATGGGGTGACTCAGGACCACGTTTTACTGGGTCAGACTGGACCTGTAGAGGTTTTACTCGGTGGACCTGGAGAGTCTAATATCTCATGGCCAGCAACAGTTGGAACAAGGATATCACGAGTTTTAAAAAAGGCCTTTGCTCATCATCATCATCGTCATCATCATCATCATCGTCATCGTCATCGTCATCGTCATCGTATTCTTCTTCTTCTTCATTATCCACTGTTACTGGTAATGGGATATACCCAAGGATCATTGTGTTTCAAGCATCGGCTCGAGAGTCCGTCATTGACACCCTGTGTGGAGTCAGTGGAAGCGAGCGAAGCAAGGAGCGGCAGCGGACACGGTCATGCAGATTGAGATCTCTGTATACATATACCAGCGCCCGACTCTACAGGTCTTCGAAATGGTGGCTGAAATGGAGATTTAAAGTGGCAGGTGGTGAATGTATTTAAACATGCCATAAGAGTGAGGTGGCATTATTTGGCCACGTGTATACTATACAATGTGTGATATAATGTGGCGTGCACAGTCTGTAGGTACTGTAAATATGCTAGTCACGTGGAATGTCTCGGACATGGACGAGCTTGCAACAATTCTTTGGCAGAGAGTTTGCCCTGGCATCGGTGGGATCGGCCAGGGCAATGGCGGCAAGGTCTCATTCTACCCGGAGGGTGCAGAGATGATGATGACAACCCCCTCTTGTGGCAGGACATGAAGATGGTCCAAGTCAGACAGGCCGCTATGCATCATGCACACAAACATTCCACGAGCTGGAGCTGGACGAAGTACGAAATACTATAGTACGAAGAGCCACTTAGAAGTAACAGTTCCAAGACGCTGCTGTTTTGGTTCTCACCTGGAAACTGAGAACTGAGCGGAGATCTACGATCACAGCTTTCATCATAAGCTGGAGGCGATGGCTGAACCCTTGAGATGTCCGTAGCCTGCGGCCTGGCTGCTGGTTCACCAAGCGTGCCTCGCCTTCTGTGTGGAGAAGACCTTTCAAGAACCGCCCGCCCCTAGTGCTCCAACTACCTCCGTTTCGAACGTGATTGAGGTGACGTGACGTGGGTCAGTCCCCACCTTCGGATGTGGTTGGAGCCCAAGAAGCCGGTCCAACACCGCTCCTACAACCAGCAGTCACAAGACGGGGTGCCGAACTTGGAGGGCGCCCCTGTCACATCCACTGGATGGGGCGAGCCACATCACCCCAACCTTTGTGACTCCTGCGATCGCTTGTTTCCACCGATCCTCTTTTCGCCTTTCCTCAGCGATCCTTCTCCGCGCTCCCAAACGGATCGCGCCGCGCCTGGAGTTCGTTCAGCCGGAGGTTGGTTCGTGACGTTGGGAGTATTCGGAGGATCCGTGCGGCCAAAACGTCGGTGAAAGCCATGTAGGGTGAAATCCGTTTCGGGCATTTGGAGGGGGGATCCATATAAGGACACTGGGATGGCTGAATGTCATCAGTTATTGGTCCAGTGTTTAGGGTGAAGAACTTGAAGCCGGTGAAGCTAGAGAGTGTGTGGAATCCATTTGCCAGTCTCAATCTCATACTCCGGAGAAAATCCTGAAAAAGTCATTGGTCGAGTTCACGAATTCGTGAAGAGCATTGACACTTGCAGAGTGAACAGCAAAATGGACTTCATTGTGGGTCATATTCCTTGTCATGATCAGATCGAGCATTGAATCCTTATCATGAGCAGGTGGACTTTCCTTGGCTTTACGCAGTTCATGCACCAACCGGAGCCTTCAGGTGAGTGTGGTGGCTTTAAGTGTCTCCCGCATTCTGGGCGACTCCGCCGTGCAAGCCTTGTCCGGGACTTTGGAGCGACCACCCATACGCTCCATAGGACTGCCGCCCCAGACAGACCCCCCTGGCAGCACCCCTGGCCGTACTGTAGGTATCAATATACCATACATTACATGGAGTGTATGGGCCATGACTGGTTGATCACCGTGAAGTTGCACCCTGCTGTCTAACAGCAAAGGACCTTCAAGCGACACCCGTGGAAGTCGAGACTACCCAGTTTGTTTGTTTGTTCCCCAGGTGGTTGACTTTTGGGGCCTCCTCCCATCCTCCCAGGTCCTCGGATGTAGAAAAACCAACTGGGACGCTGGATGTAGGTGAACTGGGTTGAGAATACTTCAGAACACTTCTCACTTTCTCACAAGCCTTGTGCCCGAACACACATGTTTCAGAAACCACGCCATACTGAAACATGTTGAAGCGTCAGAGCACGTAGCCGTTGAAACCCATCGTTGTTGCTTTTTGATCTGTGTTTTCCCTATAGCATTCCTACCGGCCTATTTGGTGTTGCTGTTGCCTCGAGGTTTCGCGCCTGGGATGAGGCGGACCTGGGGGACGTGAGGTAACAAAGGGCTGAGTGAAACGCAGACGTTTTGGGGTCCATCACAGAACAATAACAACGTCCAAACCGTGTTTTTTCTTTCGAACGAACGAGTATTCCTTTGTTACAATGACAATCCCATCATATAAGCAAAGGAAAAATCCTGTTTCCGTCCTGTTTCCGCAAGCACCATTGGATCCATTTTGCAGTTGTTTCTAGCATCTTATAGATGATTCACGAGCTTCCGATTTCCTCCACAACACCCACAATAAGATATATCATGGATTGGAGTTATTCATGATTCACAGGAAGGAAAGACCACCACTGTCAACAGCAAACAACACATTTGAATCATTGGGATCTCTTTGACGGTGTCGTGTTTTTCCTCACACTTTCTCGCTCCTTCCAAAAACGCGTGAGAAGTCTCATTCTGGCTGGCCCCGCGCTTCGTGAAACGGCTCCAACCTTCGGAGGAATTCCAGGAGCCTGACCTCAGTGCCAAGAGTGTCTCGAGCCGCGAGGTGCGGCTTTTTCCCTGGTCCTTTTCGTGGCAGTTGCGGTCGCGGCAGTCGCCCGCGTAAAGAAGAACGGTTCGGCCATGTTTGTGTGACTTTTGTCGGCGTTTTTCGGTCCTGTGGGAAGGAGAGGATTGACCCCTTAGGGGGGGAACAAGTATTTGTTCTTAAGTCTTGGAGGCTGGAGTGAATCATGGGGAGGCTGGAGCACCCTCCAGGATCGATGCTTCCTGGTGAATTCGACGGAAACAGCCTGTGGTCGGAGGGTTCTGGATGTGTTGATTGCATGTGATCTTGTTGATCGGGAGTTGAAAGGTAATTGCAACTTGACCTAAAAACATTGGTTTTCGTGGTATTTCGACAGCTCAACCGGGCTGTCACTTGCCTTTCAGGGACCCGTGTCAAGTATAAGGAGCCTCTTGCCGGGACAGTCCGAAGTGGTTAATAGGGCTGCCTGGTAGAGAGTTCCCGAAGGCTTGTAGTGTATGTTTAACATCCTGCAGGGTCCTCCAGGACATTTGTACCAAGGAACACCCTTTGAAATAGGCGAAATAGGTGCGACCCTGCCATATTTTGGTGAAGCAAGTCAGTCCTGATGTTCTTTTGGGGCAAAACACGCGTGGGTCAAGATCAGACATGAGGCCGGTACAACGGGACAGAAGCAGTGTTGATATCAATGGCACCATGGAAAACCCACCAGCGGCGAACGCCGAAGCTGGGCTTACTCTTCGGGTGATGTGGGGTCAAGGCGAAGAGGAGGTCAAGACGAAAATTCAGGAGGTGAATTCGAGGTGTGTGGGGCACCAGCTGGTGGGGTAGATACAGAAACCACTCCAACCTTTAGAAAGCAAAAAAAAAAAACGTTGGTCTATAGGTCGTGAAGACGGCCTTGCCTTTGACGCGACTCACCAGAGCCAGGTGACCCGCCTCTTGTATCGGCCCATTCTGGTGCTTCAGGCCATTCAGGAGGCACGATCAACGACGAGACCAAGAGACATCCATACAAAACTGGAGGCACCTGCCCAACCTAACTTTTTGTGATTTTTTGGGTGCCATTGTTGTTTTTCCATGTTTTTCCCACTGTATAACACAGTATAACACACAACGACGTGTTCACGCGAGCCTTGAAACGGGGAGGTCAGGAGATCAGGAGATTGTGTTGTTCTGTTTGTCGGAACGACTCCGCAGCAAAACAAACAAAACGAACACCACGGCGGTCCCGTTTCGGTCGAAGCAGTGTTGGACACCGGACGGGAAGACTTCGTACCTTAAGTATGTTTAACCTGAGATGGTAGGACGGGAGTTTGGTGGGGAACATGGATGGCATGTGAAACAGAAGTGGAGTGAACTGCAAGGAGTGAACCAAACGACGAAGACCCTTGGTTCACTCCTGGACATGCGCAAAAACGCACACGCGCGCTTTTTGTGCGTGGCGCGTGTCGGAACGGGCTCATGGAACGGGCCCTCGGGCCGGTATGAGGGCCGGTCCGCTGTGTGAGGGGTTGGAATACTCACCCTCATCCGCTGCGAGATCCGACGCTGGGAGAGATGGCGAAGGAACGTCGGACAGTGTGCTCGCCGGTTGGCTAATCGGGATCGCGGAGTCGAACCAGCGTTCTGGTCAATTGGTATACGTCGTCTCAAGACCACCTTGGACTGAATCCCCGGAGGCACCACCCCAACCACCGCCACAGGCTAGCGGCTAGTTGGAGCCCAACTTTGGGGTCCTCCACAACTCGAGCAGCTCCAGGTTTCTAGAGGTGGTCTCACCACAGGTGTTGTAAGACCCTGGTCCTGAACACCTCATGTTGAGTAGTGAGTCGTGATTTTTGATGCGGTTTGTTTTCTTCAACTTCAGAGACCAGTGCTCCGGCCATCGCGGCCCATCGCGGCCATGACTGTTTCTTCTTCCGCCAGGCGTGGGATGGTGTTCGCCAGTGGCTCTACCAGACCCTTGACGCAGTGCTCCGTGTGTCATAGAAACGGAAGACAGCGACGGAGAAACTCAGGCCATACAGTGGAACCACGCCACAACACCATGAGGTTGAGTTGAGGCTCAACACCTGCCACCAACAATTGGGGGGGTTTACTGGGGGTATCGCTTTCAGATGCTTTCAAACTCATCATCCAGATTCTTCAGCTTGTGACCCTTTTTTTGGAGTCCCTGTTTGTGACCTGTTACAGGCCTGTTTGTGACCGAACCAAGCAGGAGATCTCAAGGTCACTTTGAAGAAGGTGATGTGGCCGGTTGATGAACATAGATGACATAGTTGGATTTGAAACAATTGCTTAGCAACAGTACAGTGTAAAGATGTTGGTTGTGCAGTGATGGCTTTTGGATTGCTTCAGCTGATTTGTTCTCTTCATGCTGGACATTTGTGTAGGTTGCATCCAATAAGGACATCTTTGTCCAAGAGTCCAAGTGATAGAAAATAGAGATGGAAATACATGGGATTGACTGGCTGCAGAATCGTTCAATTCGTGATGCAGTTTGTGCGTTTCCTTGAATCAGCTGGTTTCTGCCTTTGGTCAATTGAACATGCACCAACACATTTCATATGAGTCTGTATGAGGTATAATGTGAGTGAATTCGATTGAGTCAACTGTGAAATGCCTATACTGTATAATTCTTGGATTGAATGACAGGCAGCAGCCCAAGCCGTGTGAGACCTACGCCATCAGAGATAAGAGCATCATCATACAGTCCAACTCAACAGGGCAATCTGATTTTCTGCAGTTTCAGCAGTGGCTTTGTCCATGCGCAAGCTGAGCATTCCATCACCCCCTTTTCTTCTCTATATACCTTGCTGGCTCTACCTACGCTGGCCCTGCTGATTTGGGCATGCCATCTACGTCGGGTGGTGCACGTACGTTTTTGGGAAGTTCAACGTGGAGTGTCGGCTGTTGAGGCCCTGCTGCAGCTCTTGGGCCTCTCTTGAGCCCTTCAGAAGGGCCACGAATGAAAGGGTTCTTTGAGTCATTGAGGCGAGCTCTTTGCTCGGTCGACGGACTCAAAGCTGCGCATCCCGAAGCTTCGCAAAGCCAGACCTTGATAAGCCAAGTCGTTGAGGTCAACGGATTTGGATGGATTTGGTAGAAAAGACAGCAGCCAATGAGGGAATCAGGATGGGGCTACTACATGCAACGTTCTACATGATGAGCAAGTGCTCAAAAGTGCTCAGATCTAGAAGACACTGAGAGCGGATCTTGGTTCCGATGCAGACAGGACGATGGTGCTTTGAAGGAGGCCATGGAAAATCCTTCAAAGATGTTCGATGAAATTTGACTAGCCAGCAGATGACCAGCAGAGCCAGTTGGGACTATGCGTATAATGCCTCAGACATTAAAGTGACGAATGCCACGTTTACTGTACTCAGTATACTCCTCTTTCCAAGTGTGAGAATCCGGCAACTGACGATCCTGCTGTCACATCAAAGTTAATGACTCCATTGATCATTGAGCCAGGAGCTTGGAACCAAAACAAGTACCAATACCCCCAAGCTGCACAATCTGCCACCAGTTCAAGGCTTTGGTATTTTGGTTCGGGACAACTTGGACCACATACATTCTCTTTCTGGATAGGATGTGTTGCCGGCCGGGGAACCAACGCAGTTGCTATTGGAAGACCACACAGATTCCGATTTGGGAAGTGTGACAGGGTGGGACAGGCTCGAATATATTTTTTATTGTATAGTGTTGCATGCATTTGACTTGTATCATGCCGGTGCAAATTGTTGTTTGTCAGAGTTGATGGCAAGAATAACATTTTCAAATGTATTTGATGAATTGTTTGGATATGTTTGGATCCTGTCCCTCCCTCCTAGTCCTTCGAGCTCAGCCGATGGCCGTTCAGGACAACGATCTCCCAGTTCGCCGGTTGCTGCACCACACGAGGACACTTAAACCTGCAGGATTGTTGCTATCTTAAACTATCCACAACCCAAAGGTAATTAGCTACTTTGCATTACCTTCCTGAGGTATTAGGGTGCTTTGGGAGACTTAGCAAGCTCATCGCTTGGCGCTTGGCGCCAAGCGATGCATGCAAGTGTTTGGTGAGTCCAAATGGACCGTTTAAGAAGTTAGTGTTGTGCCGTGGCTTGTTTTGCCAGACACCCAGACATCCCAGCATTGGTAGGGAGTGGGTGAATGGGTGCAGCATTTTGGTGGAAGGTTTGAGGGTCCAAACGTGCGAAAACGAAGCCAGTTTGGAGGATGGAGGATGGGGATGGTGATGGCTTCATCATCCGCTCCAGAAACATCAGATCGTACATTTTTTTGACTCAGGATTTTTGGCAACATGACCAAGACTGTTGACGACTCGTTTGACCTGAGGAACACATCGAACAGAGCAAGAGGTTACACCCTGAGTTGGAGCCGGGGTGCCAAACTTGTCTTCCCTTCAAGCCAGTTCCACTTCCATGGCCGAGTGAGTCGGAGCCCAACTTGTCCCCTTGTCCCTTTGTCTCCTTCTAGCCGATTATAGCCAAGGTGAGACAGAGAGAGAGCTCCACATGATCCTCCTCCTCCAAGCCTAGCATGATTAGCAAAGCTATGCAAGACCCTATAAAGCCAGCAATACAATGAGATATCGGCTCATCTACTGTAGTAGACGTTTTTGGTTGTTGTTCATTCATTCCTCTACGTTTTCATTATTTTGGTTAAGGTCTTTGACTTTGTTAATCAACGTCATAGTGGCCGGGAGAAAATTGTGCTAGCTTTGTTGGCCGTTTGCCCTTTGCTGCACCACCGACCAGTTTTACCAATGTTCCTTGATCTACCCAACAGGAAATTCCTCGAGCGGATGCTTGATGGCCGGAATCTCAGTGCTCAATGCTGAAGCTGTCAGTTGCACGATGTTTGTTTCACAAAAAACTCCTTATTGTATTAAATACTAGATAGATGGCACACCCATGGCACACCCCAACAAAGTTGTTCCATGCCTTTGTCGGGAATCTGCACGTCACATCCATGTCCCAGGGGCTTCAGGTCGGCCCAACATGGACGCCTTTGTCGGCCATGTGCAACTGTGGGTCCTGTAGGACCGCGAACTGTTCATCCTGGGAGCAACCGTTCATCCTGTACTGAACTTGATGTTTGAACAAGGAGTGCATGGCTGCATGGAACGCTGTTGGAAATCTGATGACGTTGAAATCTGATGATGTTTCACGGACTGTCCAACTGCTGAAATCGATGGACGAATCCGATGCGTCCGCAGATGCGTTGGATGGGGCCTTTGGAACTGCCAATTCCGCATTCTCTTGTTGGTTGCGAAGCACCTACGTGTCAACCCATCCCTTACGATCACCTTCTTCAAGGTGATCGTCACTGAGGGACGGAAACGAAAAACAAAGAAGCTGGAGTGTACGAGAACATGTTCATCAACCAGTGTACTTTGATGATCTTTGATGTAGCCCACTCAAAATTGATTGCAAAGAGGCAACCAGTTGGGCACGACGGAAGCAAGGGAAGCTTCCTTCCCCGCCGATTGGTTACGAGTTCGGCTCCAACACGGATCCTGGAGTGACAGACCATGTGAGACCTCTTCTTTTGGAACCACACAAGTCATGAACCCGGGATGTCATGGTCGCTTGGTCGCTTGTTGTTTGCCTCCCCAACCGGACGGACCCGGCCGACCCGGCCGCCTCGGACCCGGCCCTCGGTTACGCGGCGCGTTCGTCACGGGTTTCGACGAGGCCGAAACCTCTCTAAAGGAGACTGGGAAGGCTCAGGTCCTGCGAAAACACGATGCCGGAGTTCCGACCCGTCCGCACGGTTTACCTGTCCTCCGTTAGTCCGTGAACGAACCGCGACGAACAGGTGTCGCACGTTTTCTGCGGATCGCCTGGACGTCACAGCAAATCTGGGTCAAGGGTGTCGATGTCTTGGGAGCTGCCGGACATGGAATATGGAGAGGGCCTCTAAGGGTGGGGGACGCTGATTCTGAAAGCCAGCAAATATTGGCAGATCAGATATGGATTTCAAGGGTGTTGTCCATGGTAGAGCAATTTGCAGCGATGTGGGCCACTCATGCTTGATGTCACAACTTTCATGCTGGATGCTAAAAAACGTCACACGTACACGTTCCTTGCGTTCCGTGTTCCTTGGTTTGTGCACATGTGGCTTGATTGCTTTCCAGGGACAGGGACCCGCTCGTCAAGGGATTGAGGCAACAGGCACAGTGCATACAACCGCCAGACTCGGCAGGCAGATGCTGATTGTGATTCTGCACCGGAAGGCCCAGTGGACGCTCTGTCAGAGGTGAACGAAGCCTTTCGATAAGGTCGGATGCTGCTCTGTTTTTAGATGTTGATTGTCTTGGAATCAAGGAATGATATTGTGGAAAGTATTGTCGTAAATTGTGGACATATATATATATATATATATGTATGTCTTCTTGTTTTTGTGCAGTGAAGCTGATGCCCCGCCAGTTGTGGAGTCATGTCCCATTGTTTGTGTTCCCCGTCTATCGGATGCTTCACCCATGTTGCTCGGGTCCACGACGCCCTGTCACGTCACCCCTCCCCTCCACGTCGTCACCGGCAGATCGTGAATTCTACGCCATTGCTGTGCGAGTACGAGAGGAGCGGCGTGGATCGGTCCGTCTTCGCGTTGGAAACAAACCGATCGAGGGGGGGATGAGGGGGTGTTTTTGTTTGTGTGTTTTTAATGCTATTTTTTCCTTCAGACTTCAGACCCCATGGTAGGTGAAAACATGTTCGATACAATTACAGTGACAGAGAGTGTGAGTGGCAGTGGTGTTATCAACAAAACCATGCCATTAAATCATGCTAATGTGATATGTACAATGTAGCTTGTGAGAAACGAAGCACACAAATAAAGAGTCAGAACAACAGAAGAACACAAGAAGATTCAGAGTGTGCGGGAGAGAGACACAGGGGAGGTGGACTTCAAGAGGTATGTATATATATATAAATAAGAGCAAGAGCACCAACACGAAACACTTCAAAAATTTGCTTCTCATCTCACCTTTACCAATACCATCCATCCAGACTTGCCCAGGAGACCCTTTCTTCCATCCGTGCTGCCGCGGCCGCTTCAGCGCCCGGAGGCGGGACGGGGGGGGCCGGGCACCATCGTTTGGCTAAGATCTTTGTGAACAGATCATCGTTTGTATCTCAGAATTGGTTTAAGATGTTTAAGGGAGAACCTGCAGGAAACCGTACCCATGGTTTGGGAGGTGTTCAAACGGTTTTGGTGGGAACATCTAGGATAGGAAAAAGGGCTCCACCCGTCTCCGGAAAGAAGGTGACTGACCCTGCACTTCACATTCAACCGGGAACTTCAGTCCAAGGTACACTCGTGGGCAACGGATCGAGTAGACCCTGCAGGCGACCCAAGAAGAAACTTCTTGTTGACCCGAGAAGGAAGCGCACAGGACTAGAAGTCGAAATCAACTTAAAACCACCCAAAGGTTCACTGGTGTTGGCAGAAGTGATTCAACTTTGTCACAGTTCAGCTGGCCATTCACAAGGAATCAAAAAGGCTTGTCTCCCACCATCTCCCACCCGAAGAATATAGAGCATCTTTTTGGCGTTGCCAAACAGCTATATATATATATATAGATCCCCCATTTCATCCCTCTATGTTCTTCGGCGCTTCCAACTGACCAGATGGGCGCCGTTGACGGCCTTGTGGCCTCGTGGCCGCGCGCGTGCGCACGTGCCGGCCTTGGCACGCCCTGCGTCCAGGTGGCGTGGGCCTCTCGTCGGTCCTGACCTCCGATGCGCTCTATGCCTGGCTGGGCAACGTCCTGCGGCTCCCACAGGCGGCCGAATTCGGGGGACGACGGGGTTCCGTGATTCTTCTTGTTAGGGTATAGTGGAGTCGCTGGGTCGATGTTTTTGGTTGGGACATCCAATGAGATGTTGGCGTTCGAATTGTTAACTGTTTTCAGGTGGCGTTTCGACATGGAGGATTCCGCAAAGCCGATGGGAGTTGACCGTCAGGCAGTTATCTCATGATCTCAGACCCTGTTTCTGCTGCGCTATGCTGTCCAGCAAGGCCTTGTTTTATAGCCCACATATTAGCATGCACTCCCACACAAGAGATATCAAGAGATGCTGGACGATTCTTCCGATTATCGGATGAGCGAACTTGCATCAGGTTTTCTTGGAGGATGCCAATTGGCGCCCCTTTTTTCACTAGAGCAAAGTACTTGCATCAGGGTATGTGCCTACCAGGTATGTTTGACTCAAGTACAGGGAGCCTTGGAAGATCTTTGAAGGAAGGTTAAAGTTAAAGTCGATCCCGGCAGCTCCATTGGTGGAATCACATCCACACGCCGCCCATGGTCGAGGCCCCCCCTTCCAGTCAACCTCAACACCTGGCCAGGGTGAAACCCTTGGCTGTCATGGACCACATCGGAGACCACATCGGACCACCGCACCCGAGACATTTCCGCTTCGTCGCTGTCCGAAGCATTCGGGACTTGGGACGTCCGAAGCCTTTTCTGCCTGCACGAAGAACGTCCGACCATTTTTCCGCCGACCATGAGGGCTGCCAGGAGCCGTGCACAGGGGAGAACGAAGCAGTCGATCGGGGCGGGTGGTTGACCGATAGACCGAGAGACTGTCGAAGGCTCGTGGAAAACGATCGCAACCAATGAGATGTTGGCCACCTGAAGCATTTGCTTGTTGATGATTGAGTACTTGATAAATCTTGATATATACTTGTTTTTTTGTGTCAACCTCACGAGGTCAACAGTCACTTTGGCTCAGTGATGCAACCTGTGTGGCTTGGAAAACGGCAGAACCTGTGAGGGAAAGGCTTTAGAACAGAACGATGGAAGATCCACTCAGCTAGAGAACAAAAGATCGAGGAACCCAGTTAGCTCACTGGACCCGCTTCCTTCACTCGCTGGACCAGGCGCCCTTCATACCTATAGGTCCCAGCGGTCCGGCTGGACTGAAGCACTCTGGTGAAGCAATCTGGTGTTATTCACGATCGTGTCAGCTTACCAGAGAGGATTTTCATACCAGGGTCATCCTGTCATACCTTTGTAAGGTATAAGCCCGCACAACCCTGTCATACCAGGGTCATACAAGGTGTCAGCTTACCTTTGTCGAGACGATGTTCATACCAGGGTCATCCTGTTTGGGTGTCCAATAGACTATAGGGACTACCCTACTTATAGGTCTCCAGACAGGGCATCCATTGGAAGTGCCAGGTATATCATATATCGGTATGTATGCTGCATGATTTCTTTCACTGACGTCATGATAGTTTGAGTCTCGGTGGACTGGCACTGCATGCATCGTCTCTTTTCGCCTTGGTGGACGTGAAATAAGCCAAAAAGTCAAAGCACTTCTGTTCCTGAGATGTTGTGGCAATGCTCGGAACACACTGGAACGGGTCACATTGTTTTTTTCTTATCTTCTTGAATGACTTGACAGTCACTTCTTCATCTTCTCTTCTTTTCCCGCACTCAAGCAAAGGGAGCACAGCACGTCTCCGCACGTCTCCAGGAGTGTGAAGTGCACTAGCCACAAGGGTCTTCCTCGTGTTGACCGGGACAGTTTCAGCTCCTGCCGCTCGGGTCAATTCGAGTCATCGGCGGGACTCCGGCGTGTCGCCCGTCTCTTGGGGGAGGGACTGGGTTTCACGAAGGAATTTGCATCATTGTTTGCATAACACTGTGACCATATCCCAGACACTCCATGTAGTATGCCACATATGCCGCCCCATTGACCCCCAAAACCACCCCAATGTAGGTAAAAATGCCAGTCCCATGGAGTGTCTGGGTATTGTGACCATATCTGGGCAGACATCAATCTCAAATCTTTTGTGCGAGTGCTCCAGCAGTGCTCCTTGCCTCCTCAACAAATCAGCATAAATCATCTAACAACATCCTCAAAGATGTGTTATTTTCCTGGATGATGACAACTCATTTGAAACCAGTTTCACTCAAGGTGGGGAGGACAGATCCAGGAATGGATTTGATGTCTCAAGCGTCGTGCAGGAGGGCCGTGGATCACTTGCGAAATCACCTTTTTGGGATTAGCCGTCGATCGTTCATGAATGAGTGTGGCATTTGTCCAGCCCGAACCCCTGTACAACGAGTGAATGGGTTTTACATCTCGACACATATATTGAACATGAAGCAGATCAACAAGGTGGAATTGGGTGATCCCGCTTCAGGCCGCAAGAGCGTCTGAAAAAAAACAGCCCGGAACGGTATGGAACATGGTGGAACAGGTGGAAAAAAAGTGACATGAGGTGACCCTCCTGCAGATTCATGGATCGATCCCCCCCAATAAAGATGGTCAAACAGTCCACACTCTCCTTTCTGGAATTGTGAGGGCAAAGACTAAGTCGTCTTGGGATCCTGACAGATTCCTTGAACGATTGACTGAAAGTTTCGACGATCCAGTTCCTCCTAGATACGAAGTTCCTACGGAGTTGATGGACGATCCTGACTTTCATTACTCGATCCAACGGATTTTGGCACGCTGGCAGTTGAGAGGTTTGACGCTTATTGACTATTCAGAAGTGCCTTACAAGCTGCACTCATCATCTGGCTTGGGATACACTGGAACAAAGGAGGTGAACTTTGATTTGGCTTTGGCTAAAGCGAAGAGCGCCTATTCTGGTTAATTGAGTCATGGATGCCACGTTGATCGGTATACACCTTACATCAGCCTTCTTCGGACACAGCTCTCTGATGATGACAATCCAAAACATCGAAATGTGTTTTGTGAAGCTTTTTCACAATTTACTGATACAGGGCAGAGCCTTGTGGCCTGTGTACAAAGCTTTACGGCAGTGCAGCAATCCTACAACTTTCAGCTTTACAATTGATGAACAGCAAGGTACTTCACAGAAGTTGATGGCTGAACATAATTGATTTCAGACTGGCCTGCTTTTGATGTTGGCAAGGTGATCGAAGACGAGGATGGTAACCCACGTAGATGTGCGGGGGTACACCCATGGGAGATCAGACTGGCATTCTTTTTACTGCAGCACTGGGACATGTGGAAGCCATCAGCCAGATGTCACCCAGATTGATCAAAGGCAAAGGAAAAGGCACACAGCCTTCACCACCAGACACTGCCGATGATCCTATCACCAACGTATCACAAGCAGACCTCATCCACCCCTACCCCACTCACACTGCACAGCCAGACAGCACACCGCCAATTTCTTCACAGCACAACACAACCAACCCACCACCTGCTCCTACCAACACAAGCATACCACCAAAAACCACACCTGACTTTCCTCAAACAACCCACACCACATCAACACTTACACTTTCAGACAACCTCCAACGTTTAGCACAAGCACCACGCCCACATCAATCTTACACCTGTATGCGAGCAGCAAACAGCTGTGTCTCACCACCCCGACCCATCAACCTTTTCCCCTCACCTTCACCCACCACCACACCCCAACCATGCGATCCAACTCAACTTTACAGTCTTCAGATTCCATTACAAGGACACGCCACACTCACCCCTGCTGGACCCATTGCAGCTATCCCACACACCGTCCAGCCAACATCTACCACACAACACTTTATGTTCATCCCCACTCCAACAAACATACGCCCCAATCACCCAGAAGCATCCACAGGACCAGACGGTCCCTGGTGGGACGCTACCGGATCCGCTCCTTAACTACTTGTCTTGACTTCCATGACGGGGAGCACTCAGATCAGGCCCACCACTGCCAGCTTCTACAATTCTACAACTGAGCGCTATACGGGCAGTCACATTCAGGACCATTCAATTGGAATTTCAACTTCCCAGATGTCTCGTTTTTTCACTGTACAGACCCACTTACTCGGACCATGCATACAGAAAAACCGCTTGCATAGAGCTGCGTATTCTTGCGGCATTCCAATGTTTTTGGCATATCCTTGACTTCGTCATGATGCAGTTGGCATGCACTCACCTGATACAATTTTCCGTTTTTCTTTTTCAACGAATGCGGATTTCAGATGTCTGATTTCAGGAGTGATCTTTTTATTGATCTATGAGTCGATTTATGTGACTTTACCATTTATTGATTTATTGATCTCTGAGTCGATCCATGTGACCTTGCAATTTACAAGCATCGGACCGCTGACAATGTCGCGGCCCTCACCCGTGTCGCGTCGACGGCCTACGGCACACTGGCGGGGACCGTCCACTCCGTCACCTCGTTTGCCGTGGCCCTGGTGGGGTACGCATCCACCAAGGTCGCCTCACTTCGCGACCTGTTCGTCCGCTCCATCGCGGTCACGGCGGCAGGTGGCCTGAGGGGCAAGACGTCCTTGATGTTCGCAAATGCGCCGGCCGGCGCGGCGGCAGTGCAGGACGCCAAGGTCGTCTACGCCGCATTCAAGAGCAACAACCCGCTCGCTGTGATGTCGTCCTTGCATATGCCAGGACTGGCTATGACCAGCTGGACAGGCAACTCGTCCACCTCGAGGTCAGCCGCGAGCGCATGCTCAGGGCCGCAACCTTCAGCGACTACGCGTACGGGCCTGGCCACCGTCTGGAGCTGGACTCCGAGATTGCACAGGCGGCCGACCTGATGGCCTTCTCGGGTGCCATCAACAGGTGCGTGTTGGGCTCCTTGGCCGGGTCAGCTTCACTGGACAAGTTCTGCTCGCCCGGTTCGGCCCAGGAAACCCGGTTTTTTCCCGGTCCTCGAGGCGGCGGTGTCCCTACGTGAGGGCCTCATTTCCACAGCAGCCAAGCTCGCCATCGACGCCGCCAAGGCTGCAGATTCTCAGAAGATGATCAAGACCGCGGTCGAGGCGGAACTGAACAACCTCCACGTGGCTGGCCCAAGCAGCGCGGTGACGGAGATCACATACGATGGGGACGGGAACCCAGTCCTCAAGAGGGCCAGCATCGGCGCCGGCCCATCGGAGGCGGCAGGGCCAGGGCAGCAGCCCGCGCAGAGCGCTACGGGGACGGCGCCATGGAGTACTGAGCAAGGCACGTCACCGCCACGGGCCGCAATCACCTGGGTGTGTGTCGCCACGGAAACCGGGGGCACATTTTGGGACCAGCACACCCTGCAGCTTTGTCGCATTTCTGACAGTTCGGATTCCATCATGGACCCACATCAGCAATGGTGGCAGCACTATTACTCTACCGCAGCTCCAAGCGCGGGCTACGGACCACTCACCAATGCAGTCCGTCACCATTATCATCACCCTTACCACACACCTGCAGCACCAGCTACGGATTCCAACACAGCAACATCACCACCATACTCACCCCAGCGTTCCCTCCCGAACCACTTCCACCACCACCCGCTACGGCGCAACACCCCACATCCCCACTGGCATTCGTCCCACCCAACACACCCAACATCCCTGACACCTGGACCCCCAGTGAGACTCACCTTGATACAAACACAATACACGGACAAACTCTCTTCCGTACCATACAGCCCACACAGTGGTCCAGGAAATACAACCTGGCAGGACAGCCGGTCCTTGACATCTCCCTGGCAGCTCAGTCGCTTTGGCCTACAGGACCAGAGCATCCGCACCCTTTCACAGGGCCGCTACACCGGCATTGTCGCCACTCGATCCATCGCAGAGGCGGTATTCACCTCCCAACTTCTCACGGACATTCGTGCCCACAACTTGGACATCGACAACATTGCAGAATATTTACACCAGCA
>CAXAMN010021112.1:383959-399358 GCA_963970005.1 Durusdinium trenchii | reverse complement strand
TTGGAAACAACTTCACTCTCATTTCCACACCACACCAGATGACATCCACCTCACAGCCATCAATGACGACCTCGTCGGCTTCTTCAACAGTGTGCCACAACAACGCTTAGTCGACGCAGTCATCAGCCTTTGCACCCGCTGGCAATCCCAACACCCTACCACCACTCTCACCATTGACATTCAATCTACAGGCAACCCTATCCAACACTCACACATTGGCAGACACTATATCCACCACCCCCAACAACGCACACTTGACACCCAGCATATTCCGCTCATGGTTCAGCAAGCACTACAATCTTGCATTTTTCAAGCATGCAACTCATACTACAAACAAATCCAAGGAGCAGGCATTGGCAGCCAGCTCTCTCCAGCGCTTTGCAATGTAGCCATCACACTCATTGAACACTCCTGGTACCACACCTATCTCACTTTTCTACAACAACCCAGCCTTCACCTGTTCAACACACGCTACGTTGACAATCGCTACATCCTACTCAACGAACATTTCCGATAAACATTACCCATCACCACACTGGCCCACCCCGATTTTTTATGAACATCCAGTTGAAATCGAGCCAGTGGAGGATGACCATCTCCTCGGCTTCCACATTGACCCACTTAACAGAACAGTTACCTTCCAGCTTCCCACTCACTCGTGGCAGATACGTGACATACAATCTGCAGGCAGTCACAGATTGCGCCTCTCAGGCCTACAATCCAGACATCATACACTTCAACAATACACTTACCCACCACACACGGCGCAACAAACCTCACAAGCGTTATACAGCTCTATGTGACGAAAGGTCACTCCAAAGAACATTGCGCTGCAGCGTTGCGGCCCGGTCGAAAAAAGTTGGCTTGCTTATTTCAATCTTCGCTAGATGCGCCGGTTTCGGCTTCCTGTGTGTGTCAACCCCTGTTTCGAAGGGAACTATCCTATCTGTCTACTTTCTCTCGCGACGTTCACTTCGTTTTTGTACAGAATTACTGGCAGGGGGGCACGGCGGCCGTTCACCTAGCCGTGCTAACAAAGCTATGGTGTTCGGCTGGATGAGATACTGGACGCAGTATCTTGTACCTGCAATTTTTAACATTCATTCATTGATGCTTCTAAGTCAGTTCAACGCTGTCTCATACGTTGTTTTGCAGTAAAGTGCTAATGCTCTCGGCTAATGCAGTAACTAACCTTAAAGTGCTAATGCTCACCGCGAATAGTCTGAAGACAAGCTCCACGGAGCAACCTTCTCAAGTGTGGATGGTGTGTGTGTGTGTCCACCCCTGGACAAAGGGTTTCGTCCAACTAATCCACTGGTCACCTTTACCACCGTTCAGTTCCACAGCAGGGGGATGCCCCACACCTGAAGAGAGGGCATCTAACAAAGAGGCTCTTCAGGTTGTGCTGATATCAGCAAGGACGCTTGCTGACGTACCTGCAACAGATTTGAACTTTTGCCCACGCTGTTCCAATTTCTCTTGTTTGCTTCCATGGTAGTTCATGATACCTCCCACAAACACACCGCCGTTTTGCGCCGCTTTGCAGCCGACTTTGAGTGTCAGATCGTTTTCGAGTGCAACTGCCAACAGTGTTCAACAATACTTTTCAGCGGACTTTGCCACCTTGCGGTTCCATCGCCATCCTTCCCATCGTGGAAATTGAGTCACTGAATACAAGTGTCAGAGTGTGTTTCGCTCAGCCGTCCCACTCGGGTGCTGAGTGTGATCCCCGTCACAGGGGCGCCGCTTTTTGCATCGGAATTCAACCACCCCAACGTACCACTTCCACTGGACCTTCACCGGAAGTCACGGCCACCCCCATAGAATCAACTGATGCATTGGCCGCCGGGCCTAAACACGGCAACTTTCTCTTCCATGCTGTGCCTTTTTGACTTGACGGCTAAGTATTCACATGCATGTGCTGCTAAGTATTCACAGGCCGGCTTTCTGCATGTTGTGCCTTTTTGACTTGACGGCTAAGTAGTCACATGCATGTGCTGCTAAGTATTCACAGGCCGGACGAATTCATCATGCATTCCCCTCCCTACCCCCAGGCCTCCGTTGCTATCCCACCCGCTACTCGGGAAACAGAAGGAAATCGCACTCAACACACTTGTGTGTTGGTGCCTTTCCTTCTGTTTCTCCTAGCCTATTGCTAGCTACCCGGGCGGTTTAAGACGAATGTCCCGCTCGCGTTCTACTTTCATTTAACTAAGTGGGCCTCGTAACTACTCCTATCTTTCTTTCTTGCCCTCTTAGTCTGCTTTTGTTTTGTTTGCTTTCTCTGTCTTTCTAAGGCTTTTTAGGTGGCTATTAGTTTTCACAAAGCACGCCCTCCACCGTTTATTTGAGAAAAAAGCGCCGAAGCCGGCGACCTGTGTGTGTCCACCCCTGGACCAACTAACCCACTGGTCACCTTTACCACCGTTCAGTTCCACAGCAGGGGGATGCCCCACACCTGAAGAGAGGGCATCTAACAAAGAGGCTCTTCAGGTTGTGCTGATATCAGCAAGGACGCTTGCTGACGTACCTGCAACAGATTTGAACTTTTGCCCACGCTGTTCCAATTTCTCTTGTTTGCTTCCATGGTAGTTCATGATACCTCCCACAAACACACCGCCGTTTTGCGCCGCTTTGCAGCCGACTTTGAGTGTCAGATCGTTTTCGAGTGCAACTGCCAACAGTGTTCAACAATACTTTTCAGCGGACTTTGCCACCTTGCGGTTCCATCGCCATCCTTCCCATCGTGGAAATTGAGTCACTGAATACAAGTGTCAGAGTGTGTGTGTGGATGGTGTAAGCATGGTGAAACGTAGAACCGGGTGGTTTCGTGTCAGGCTGCGTGTGAGGCTGCTTTCGGGTGGTTTCGTGCTTGAGAACGGCCTAGGTAGCACCACTGCAAGCGACGCAGAGCAGGAAAAGGCCTTGTGGGCTTTGATGGGACACCATCTGGTTCTCCTCAGTGTTTCTCCCTGAGCAGGAGGTGCCAAGGAATGGGTTGCCTTGTTAACCTGAGGGTCTTCTGGCCTTTAAATTGCGGAGACTTAAAGGACCGGCGTCTGCGCAGGGTTCCTGTGGATAGATTTGATAGGCAAGGTTCCTGAAGCAAAACCAATCAATCACCAAAATCCACCAAATCCTTCATTGTGGCTGGGGTCTGGTGGCTCCAGCCACATGAAGCAAACCGACTGAGCAACCGGGTTTCCTGGTATTCCTGGAAATTGTATATACTGGTACAGCATGATACTGTAATATAGTAATAGATAGGAATAGTATAACGCAATACAGTAATATAGTTAATAGCATATATATATAGTACTATATCTAATATAGATTGATATACGGTAAACATCACAACATATTAACGTATGTTTTTAGTGCGGTAGCTCATTCTAGGTACATGTTTAGTATGTATTTGTGTTATATTACGGCATCAAATGTCGAGTCAGTGGATTTATCCTGTATTTTTTTCAGGGGCTGTTTTCTCCTAGGCTGTCTTCTGTGTGGAAGCTCGAAGAAAATGAACCCACCTGGGTCCACTCCAACGTTGGCCCATTTGTCCGTCCCAATCATCTCCACCTATTTTCACCGGTGAGGTCATCAAGTGTTGGTCGCCCAAGTCGTCTTTCAAGACCGTGAAAAATAAAGGGTGAACCTGTTTTGTAGTGTGAGATAAGCGTATTAAAACAACCATTGTTCGGGATTCGGATAATGAAATCAATGGCGGGCGAGGATGCCTTGCGGGCATGGGTGGTATTTGCTTTACATGGCGTCTATGTTTTTGTCTCTGGGTTTCCATGCGCCATGTGCCCAACCGCCAGCTTGAGGGATCTCTTCTAAGGCCACAGATTTCAATGGAGCGAAATGGAGTGGATGTAGAGAAGACAAATGATCTCATAGGTTTTCCAGTTTCTATGTTGCTAGACTGAGAGTCTCAGAAAAGATCTTCTAAAAGCTTGCAGCATGAAACAAAAAACAAATACCGTGGAGACAGTAAGTATAATAAGCATTATTCCGTGGGCAATAGCGGGCATGCTCAACCCAGATATCCTCATGATTCCTACTATTTGCTGATTGGTGCTAGGGGATGCCTCTCTCAACCGTTCTGTAGCGTCCAAAGACCCAATTAGGGTGTCCTGGACACCTGTCAATCTCCCCGCGCCGTCGTCGTGAAAGTCTGCGTCGTCGTCGTGGTGTTTGCCGCGAGGTATCCTCGAAGGTGCTCCCCTTGCCAGCAGTGGCACAGAACGCCTCCCAGCAGGCAGCGAGCAAAGCGGACATGAACGCTGAACACACTGGTGCTGCCGTGTGTTTGCCTACATGGTCATCATGGCATGGTTCGTCAGCATGTGTGAGGGATGATCAACATCTCGGATGTAGTAGGGTCCATCACTGACCACTTCTAAAGACTATAGTCGTTGCTAAGACATTGTCCACGGTCAGGGTTTCAGGCCGACCTTCAAACAGACAAAACAGGTCGGTCGGTCGATCTTTAAACGGAGTGGGACGGGATGGGACAAGGGACAATTGTTGTTGATCGGGTCCATGAGATGTGACTTGGGTCTTTCCAGAATCGGAGTCAGGGTCGGGTGGAACAAAAACTCCAAGGCATTTGGCTCCCACCCTAATCCTTGGGCTCCAACCATGCCAGGGACCCCCCCGACCCGCACTCCATAGCAGCATTCCTCCGGACCCGCAAAAACCCATCAAAACTTTGAGGGCCCGGCATTCTTAGGGAAAGTATTCTTTTTGGGGGGGCAGCGAATCCAGGGACCCTCAGTGGGTGACCTGGGTGACCTTCAGTCCTTGGTCTGTGACCTTGAACAGGTCTGCTTGTGACCGAACATCCTGGGATGGTCACTTTGAAGCTCCTGCATGGTGTTTTTTTGGTGTATTTGTAGAATTCCTGGTGGACATGTGATACCATCAGCCGTCAGTCTTGCCTGAATTTGTTGTTGGCTGCCAAAGACCGAAGACTTGGGCATATCCAAGAGATAGACAAACATATTGAATTTCTAATTTATAGATAGAGAAAGCGAGACTGTTGACGTTCTCTATTGGATAGGAGCCTATAGGGGTGCACCGTGCACCCTGGATAAAAGGTACTTACATACCAGGACCATTTCCACAAGGTGCTGAAAAGCCTACAGATTCCAGATTCCCACACCCCGCCATCTTGGATTCTGGAAGAAGCGCTCGGCCGCTGAGAACAAGTTCGATGTTGAACTTGGAAACCCCATGGGCCAAATGACCACCAGGACCTGAAGGTCTTCGTGACCTCTTTGGAGTCTTTGCTCGTGACCATAAGTGACTTTTAACAGGTCTGTTCGTGACCGAAAATCCTGGTCAAATTGAACTTTGAAGGTCCTGTCACGGTCATCTATCCCTTTCTTCAGTGCTGTTTGCATAGGCATACATCTTCATCCGAGAAATGTGTCTCATCTACCGTTACCATCCATCTCCCCGCACCTTTTTTGGACCTCGTGGCACCGGACCTCGGCCTCCACCGGCTATCCACCAGGAATTCCTTGGGCGACGGTCACAGGCGTTTGCTGGGGTCGTAGCTCACAGCCTTGGGCATGGCCGTTTTTTGTCCAAGTCTATCCCATACACTCCAAGTTGAATTAATATATATGCTACATTGACCCCCGAAACCACCTCATTTGATTGGCAAATATGGCAATCCCATGGAGTGGGACTGGGTGTGGGACTGGAAGATTGGCTCGGACGATCTCGGATGGTTGTGGCAATCCGCAGATCGGTGATTCGGTTTTTTTGTCTTCTGACTCGGGGTTCGGATCTCAGGGGGGTCAACGATCCACAATCCGGACTGGAAGAGCTACCTGGATGGGTGATTTTCATGGGATACATGATAAATGTTTGTAGCTTTTCCAATCCCATGGATGGCCTGGGTCTGGTCAACGGTGGTCAACAAGTCAGGAATCATGTCGAGAACCCACTTAATGGATCTTTTGACAGTGTAAGACGCTATAACTTGCCACCCAGATGTTCCTCGTCTAGGTTGACTTTTTAGGTTATTGCCACCCTAATTAAGAGGAAATCATCTAAAACCATCTAAAAGCCAATACGCTATAGCATATATGCTAGCTGCATGTTCTTTTCCGGGTCTCTTCCACAGCCACTGATCCCTCGGACGCCATGCTGCTGTACTCAGTTCCCTCGGATCATTGTCTTTGCGGAGACGTCATCAAAAGCAAGCCATGGAATTGCTGCACGTCCGATCCCGCGGCGAGCCCGCTACGATCACGTACTTTCGGGCCTTCTGTTAGTTCAAAGCCAGGCGCATCGGATGCACTCCTTGCCTTTCTTGGAGTCGCCCGAGCCGCAGAAGGCGCTGGCTTTCGCGGCCGGGAAGGAGCTGGAGCCGAAAGAGACTGACCGAATTGGCAATCTATGGATTTGGCCTTGGAGAATCTCGCTGAAACATACGAATGCACATCAATTAATGTTAATGTATTGAATAATTAGTTCTATCTTACAACTTTATTTTTAACTTATACAACAACCTATTCTATATATATAGTTATTATATATATGCTATATGTATATATTGAACGTTCTTTATTCTAGATCCCTATAAAGCTCCAACTACATCCGTGTGTTGTGGCCTGATCCGACAGAGGGTTTGTGGTTTGCTTCGTAAAGAACTTCATCCGCTTCACCATGTTGGGGACAGGGTGTTGTTGAATGAAATGTTGGCAGTTGAAAAGGACAGATGATGCAGGAAAAGAGATTGAAGTTTGTCGGTTATCATGAATTCGGTGCCGTTTGGCATGGTTTTCATGCTGAAACTTGGTGGGGGACATGGCTACGCTACAGTGGTAGGCATGTTTGGTATCATACTCAAAGATCATCAACTACTTCTCACCTGAAGACATTACAGTGGTTTCAGAGTAGATGGCACAACCCCGAAGATGTTTATTAGGTAGGGGTCCATCTAAACCACCTTTTGGGGATTGTGCGATCTACTCTGAAACCGCTATAGGTTTTTCATGGTGCGTCTTTTTTGATCGCCCACCCACCGGCTTGGTGGCCCTGCTTGGTGCTTTTTCAGTGTTTTGTTGCACGGGAGTTTGGACCCAAAAAAACGGACCTCCCAGAGGGGCACAGTGGCAATGGATGATAGTTGAACCCATGCTTAGAAATGGGCATAGAAAACACAAACACACTCAGCCCATCTCAGCCCGGCCGCACCGCCTTCACATCGGCGCCTTCCCAAGGCCCACTCATGTTGGGAAGAACACCACGTGGCTCGACACCAGGCCGAGCCGCGGGTTGGACCGACCTTTGGAGCGTCCGACGTTTGGCCGACGATGGCCGAACATGACGACGTTTGGAGCGCCAGAAACAGGCGAACAGGAGACTGACCAAGGTTGGCCAGGTCATTTGGGCCATAAAGCAACGTTTGAGACCACTTGGAGTTGTTCTTGACAAGAATGATCCGCCCGGATGTTTGATGAGACCTAGAATTGACCTAGAATTGTGATGAATTGTGAAAAACAAACGCATCGTAGCATCACATGTCACTGCTGAGGAAGCACACATCATGATCATGATAATGAGCAACACCAAATCCTGATAAAGGTCTTGGGTATTCTTGGGTCTATGTCCAAACTCATACCAGCGATACCCGGCAATAGACAAGCCCGGAGCCCTAAACCCTGGTAGATTGACATCGTTCATTAAAAAGGATCTTCAGGAGTGCTGCCCTTTCCCGCCAAGATGTGTTTTTGTCGGCTTTCTGAGGATTTCGCCACATGTCTTCTTCGCCCAGATTTCGGGCAGAATACTGCGACCCGTTCCGTCTTGACGTTCCGAACGTGACCCGAGCAAAGCAGAAGAGGACGAGCACCACACAGTGGAAGTGGTAGTTGCCCTCCCAGTCACTTTGGGACGGACGGTCCTTTCTGCCATACCTTCATTGCACACGTGCTGTCTGGGGGGCTGTCGACGGGTGGAGTGCTGTACCCGACATGGATCCCTCAAAGGCTTACCCGCCTAGTATAGCTCTAGTGCTGGTGCTGGAGCATCCAGCTTGGCCGTTGTTTGTCAAGGGCGGATCTGAACATCGATTCCTAGACACCCGGTTGCCATGTTGGATATAGAATGCACTGTATATCAATCATCATGGAAAGGCAAGTACCGAAGTAGGTGGTATTTGGAGCCTCTTGAAGGACACCAAAACCATCCAACACCCAATCTCGCAAGCGACATGATGGTCCTGGACCCTGGATAGAATTTGGCTTCACCCAAACGAGGCATCAAAGATTTTGTCTTACCACGTGTCATGTTGTTTCAATCAACGTGTTTTCCCACTCATATTGGCATCAATCAACTTGTGCTCCAACTTCATCTCTTACCTCGGAATGATCCGCCTGTTGATTGCCTGAACCCTGCGCTTCCAGCCAAACCGCCGCCGTCCAGGCCATGAGGAACGGTGAGGGACCCCAGGAACGTCCTGCGACCTCCCGTCAGAATAGCGCCCCCCAAAAAAATGAGTTGATATATTTACGGTAAGTAGCTAGCTTCTTGTTACTACTACAGGTGAAACGATTCCCAAGGAAGAGACTCTTGTTACTGGTATAGCTTTGTTCAGACCTCCTAGGGTGTGAAGAAATAAAAACACCTGCAGTACAGTCGGACAGTCGGTGACCTCATCCGCTGCACCCCGCTGCTCGCCAGCGCTCGACCTGCACGAGCGCTCGACCTCGGCATCCGGCGAAGAGCGAAGATCCCCACGGAGCGAAGACCGGCTCCAATGGCTTCGCCCTTCTTCTTTCGGATGCTTACTGGCTGTCGCGCCACTTTTTCGGCTTCGCGACACGCTTGGGGCCAGAATGTACAACACCAGTACCAGCTTGGTTCGCCTTGGAAGGTGAAGAAGTACCCGAAACTGACAGGTCATTAGTTGAGGAGTTGGGAAGAGTCCTAAGATCGATATCCTAAATTTGAAGATCCCAGACGCTCATGGACCCTGCCAAGTAGCGGCCGTACCCTGATATGGAGGGGTCTGGAGTCTGGATCCTGAAATCCCGGTTTTGAGTTTGGAGGGACCGGTCGGCCTGTGAACGGAGCGTCATCCGGAATGAACATCGGACCTATGGACCTTGATCCATGCAACGTTGTTCTCCAGTCGAGTCCACCAGCAACTCGTTCAGCAACTCGTCAAGGTGCACTGAATCAACCAGAAGACGACACGTGCGGAGGCTCAGGTGCCGTGAGATACGGTTCACCCGCACCCAGGTCGAACTGTGATACGGTGAATAAGGGTCTTGATGGTAACCATATTATTATATCATATATATTATCCCTGAATTCAGATCTGCTTTTGAGGATCCTCGGTCCCCCTCTCAGGTCCAGACATGCTTCTCGGTCTCGGTGCTTCTCCTTAGGTCCAAGTCCGTCAACGGGAGGCGGAGAGGTCCGAACGGTCCGGCCCCGTCGACGAGGTCATCGGACGTGACCAGTCTGGGACTGCGGACTGACTACCACCCCAGACAGACCCCTCTGGCACCACCCCAACTGATGGGCATATATATATATATACCATGCATGGAGCGTCTGGGTTAGATGGTGGTCCATGTTTTTTTGGGAGCACCGACATTGGGGATGGTCTGACTGTCTCAACAAGACGGCATTCCGAAGACCAGCGTAGTAGGTATTGGTCCTTCTGTCCCATCCCGTCGCGCATGGAGCCGATGTGGTTGGCGACGCGTCGGTGGGCGAGCACTTGGCACCGCAGATGGTGGGCGAGCACTTGATACTCGCCCACCATCTCGCTTGTACACTTATGGCTTGACTGGGGACGAGCTCAGGATTCAGAAAGCAACCAAGCACAGGGCAAAGTAGTTAAATCGAAACAAACCACAAAGAACAAGAAAGCAACCACAAACGAGAAGACTCTCAAGTTTTTCCTTCAATGAAGCGGCCATGTGTGAAGAAGCCGGCTTTGAAGGAGCCGGCTGGTGACCAACTGCGTGGGCATGTCGAGTGACTGTGCCTGCTGCAGGCCCCACCCCCACCCTCCAAGATCCAAATGGTGTTGTTCGTTAGTGCTTGATCCCCATTTCCCAGGATGCAGGTGAGTGTAAAACATTGTTTGTTTGTTTGCCTGTGCTTGAGTGTAGCGCTGAAGGCCCCACCCCCCAGGATGCAGTGAGTGCAAGATATTGTTTGTTTGTTTGTGCCTGGGTGCAATGCTGAATGCCCCACCCCCACTCCCCAGTATGCAGGTGAGCGTAAGATATTGGTTGTTTGCTGGTGCTTGAGTGTCGTGTTGTAAACTTGATAGTGTTTGTGTATAGTGCTGTAGGCCCCACCCCAGACCCCCAGAATGCAGCTCATGAAAGTGTGCAAGGCATGTTCCGTCCCTTTGGGGCTCTGGCGATTTCACTAAGGCACGTGCGCAAGTCTTTGCCTCGGAAGTTGCCGTCCCTGAAGTATACTGAGCTGCAGGGCATGGATGGAGCGCCCTGGCGTGCTGGGAGGGGCGCCCTGGCTCGGGGCAGCTTGCCCCACTCAGGGGTGAGGCGTTGATGGTTGGTCTGCTGAAAGGGGGTCAGACAGGGGTCTCACGAGATTTTGAGGTCTCCATTTTGGAGACCGAAATCAAGTGCACTGAAGATGATATAGGTGGGTTGAAGACGATGAAGATGGTGGAAGAGGGATGTCATGGGCTATTCTCTGAAAACATCGCTGTTGATGCCAATGATCTTTTGATGTAGTTTTCGGAAAAACAAAGATAGGACCGACACCTCGAAGTCTCTGAGACTGAAGATCCTCAAATCGACCCAGTTCGACCCGGATGTGGAGTTCCTTCACCCAGTCGTTTCAGATGCGGCGCCCGGTCCGAGCGGATTCCGAAGCACCGAGCACGCATCGACCGAAGCGCCGAAGCGCCGAGCATCGACCAAAGCAACGAAAGGGCATGAGGAAGAAGTGGTCGAGCGGAAGGCGAACGGCGGCATATTCACTGAGAGATAGAGTGACTGGTTTGTTGTTGTAGGTGTTTGTTGTCTTCTGATATGTCAATCTCCTGGCATGAGGAACATATTGTTGTTTTCTTTGTTCCTGGTTGCTGCAAATACAAGTTGACAGACCTTGATCCAGGCCCCTGGCCTCATCGGTAAAATCTTCCAATCCTTTGCCTTGTTTTGCTAATAGGGTGATTGTATGGTGATTGTTTTTTTTTCCCTGTGAGTTCCCTCCCCCTAATTGGTGAGTATGCGTGGTAGACCTTGCCGGACGAAGTACCGCAAAAAACGCGGTGGACTGAGGTGTTTGGCGAAGGGGAAGACCAGGTGGAGTTGGAGGTGGGACATGACCAGTCGGACGTGCCGGGAATGGAAAGTGCGCAGCGAAAAACCGCGGTGCAGCCAGGCCAGAGCATGGGCTGAAACAACACAGAATTGCCAAAGACCTTTCAGGTCAGGTCATGGAATCCCCCAAAAACTGACCTCCCCCCCAACTGATGGATGTTGATGGAATGTTTGCAGCGCATGTTGAAACTATGCCCGAAGCGGACAATGGTTGGGTTTGGGAGCCCTGAACAATGGAGGGACCCCTGTGACGAGGTCGGGTCCAAGGATTCTTAGGGAGGAGCATCAACAGCCTTGAGTTCAACTTATTTAATATAGTGGGATCTCATCTCTGAGTTTATGGCAACTGTCCGTCCATTCAGAACTGAAGTGAGTAGATAACGCATTTGGGGCCCAAATGATGATTCACCACGCTGGCCACGCCACTCCATCGTGCAGGCCTCGACTGAAGGTCATTGAAGCACAGTGCTAGGATAGATGGCTTGTTGCTGCTTAAACAGCGTAAACCATAAACACCATCGGTTGGTGAATTCGTACATGTTAATAGTGATGTTAATGCGTATCGATTCGTACCCCGCTAAAGACTCACATGGACCCTGAAAAAAAAAATAAAACACAACGAGACTGGGTCAGGTAGAGGAACATCTGTTGCTTTGGACCCGGGTGCGACCCGGTGCCATTCGGTTTGGATGTTCGATCCATCTTCAAACGGGAAGTCACACACTTGGCCGGCCAGGGAGTTCTTCTCGATGCCTTGGCCCCCTTGGCCTAGGCCACCAGGCAGAAACCGACATGGGGTCGCGGTGCTGGGCCGTTTGGACATGACCAAAGGGCCAAAGGGAAACGAATTCAGAGGGGTTGACCAAGTATCACAGCGCTGGGTCTTCAGCGCTTTCCAGGCCGTCCACGATTTGGCGCGAACTGGCTGGTGAATTCATTCTCCCTCTACGTGATACATTCCAGGCGGAATACTCCTGGGATGACCTTTGCCAAATTGGGCGCCGGAGGGCGGGGTACATCGGTGCGTCGACGGTACAGGCTGCAGTTCAAGCATCGGGAACACATACGGGAGTACGTCGTTCACGAAGTCGCCGGACAGCTGGATGTTGCAACCATGTGCGGTGATGGGCGGTGGTTCGCACCGCCAAGGCCGCATACTGATTCGCGGCTCTTCCTGATTCCTGAGCATGGTTTCAGACAAGTCCAAGGCCCAAGGCAAGCCCAGCCATACTACAACTAGGCTTGAATGAGAACACGCAAGCGTAGCAGCATCAGCTACTCGTGTGGTGCAGGCTCGGCCTCTCAGCGTTGTTTGGGACCTCCTGGCCAAGATCCTTCCTTCTCTTGCAACAGGAACCACTTAGACTTGGAACGTTGGCATAACGGCACCCTGTCGTTGGCATGAAAGGGCAGCTAGCAAGGCACCGTCAGCTAGCTTGGCTAAGACACGTTTTCATCGGCGTTTTGGAGGCTTGTTCGGTCGCCAGGCCAGTGGATGTCCGCATAGATCAAGTGATGTTTGGCGGCGCTGAGGGTGGCAACGTGCATTTGTGCTGTCAAGATCTGTCAAACACATTCCCACGGCTGCATTATGCTGCATTTTTCATTGATCTTCCTGCGGCCTTTCATCAACTGGTTCGCCAAATTGGTGAACCTCTAAGCGAGGCGTCAAGGCAGCGGCTGAGGAATTGCGACTGGCGGGGTTGTGACTAGCGACGTGGCTGAGGAATTGGTTGACGCATCAAAGGCTCTATGATGGTCGATATATTTGCCTGCGTATCAGTAGCAGCTATCCCTTATGACATGCGTTGGCTTCTTTGTTTGCCATTTCTCTGAGGAAGTTAGAGCTATTCCTAAAATCACTGATTGAAAGTTCCTGTAGCAAAGGTCACTTCCAGGCCTCCAACACCCTCCCACTGCCGGGGCTGGCGCGTCGCCGAGTTGACGAAGAGTCACGGCAGGACTACACCGGTCGGACACGGACACGTTCTGAGTCGGCCTGCTGTAGTTCTGCCAGTAGTTCTGCCAACCTGTCTAGACTTATATAGTACCCCAACAGCCATTTCCTATGTAAAGTAAAGCATCTCAAGCTGGCACCATATTGGTGTTCCTGGTTGGGACTGGGGTTCCGGATAGTACCCAGTGTACCTATCAGTCGGCGCCTTACTGGCTCCGCACTGCATCCGCGCGGCGGAATCCGAGAGCACGGAGAATGCAGTCATCACCCAGCACCCAGGTCGGGTGGTTCATAGACCCCCCTGAAGAGGTATGTTCAGGTATTTTCCATCGAATAAACTGGGTGGTGCTGGATAGTCGTTATAGTGTCTCTCTCCATGACTCGGCAACAAATGGGTCACCCTTTTCGGCGGAACGGAGTTCGCGGCGCCACATCTCATGCGGTGTTCGGTCGAGGGAAGCCGATGGAGTCACATCCACTCGGATTGGAATGATCCACTCAATTGCCCTCTAGCTCGAAGTTTCGGACCCGCTGTTTTTCTTCTTTTTTTTTTGCGGAGGTCACATCATGACATCTATACACTCCATGTTAGACAATTATATACCAGCACCCTCCTGGCCAGGCTGTTAGTTGACGGACCCTGTCTCAGGTCTGGCAGGTGACCTGGGGAGTCGGGTCCTGGTAGTTGCCTAATGTTGCCTACATGTTTGGCGGGGTGTAAGATGATTCAGATGCTTCAAGGGTCCGTGTAGTGTACCTGGTCACCTGGCTGGACAACCCTGGACTACCCTAGGTCTCTATAGACAGGACACCCAGACAGGAAGCGCTAGGTAGGTTGTATGTAAAGACATATCAAACATACCAGCACCACCCAGTTTGGCTTATGGTGGTTTATATTACGCACGAGTAATGCTGGCGATCCAGGCGCCGCACTGTCTGGCCAGAGCAATGCTGAGACAAAGAATTCTCGTGGTTTATAGAACCCCTCCGAAGAGGTACTTTTCATCACAAAAACAACCCCAAATGGGGAACGTGACGCTCCCCAATCGCTCCACCACGGTTTTTTTTTGCCGTGGCAAACCGCGAAGCAGCAATCTCCATGCTCGGTGACGCGAACCAGCTCCGGGGCTCTCACAATCATTGAAAGCTGGCTGGCCAATTGATTCTACATATCGCTGATACCCTACAAGTCCAAAGACCCAGTCAACCCTGGTCCTTTACCTCTTTACTGTAAGTAACTACAGTATTGGTTTTGTATGAGAATCTCCAGTACAATGTGGTTTTTGACTTGTAGGGATACCTAGATCTTCTAACTATATGCAGCAACATCTCTGCCGAACTTAGCTGGTCTTATAGATGAACATGGCAGACATGTTGGCACAGTTGGAAGATCTGGGTATATGGATTCTAATGGGATACATAAGTACTGTATATGGATTCTAATGGGTACTGTATATGGATTCTATGGATTCCAATATGGATTCTAAGTCGCCACGACTGGTCGAGACTTCCTTCTCTGGTCGCCCATCGTTCCGTTCCTCGCAGCGTTTCGACCCGCCCATCGTTCTATTCAGACAGAACTCCACCCCAGACCCAGAACTCCATGGCATCTGGGCAAATTAAGGCGAGCTCACCTGACGAGGTACGAGGTAGAATAATTTCGAAACGAAAATAAGCGAGGTAAGTCCAGCAACAGCAGCAGCACAAAGCTTTTGAGCTTGTAAGGGCCACTGCTGGGCATAGCTTCCAGGAGCTACTGGGACTCCACTCACCATGCCACACAGAAGCCCCAAGAATACCAAAAACAAAAAAAAACACCTATTTTTAAGAAATAGGCCCGATTTTGACCCAAGCATGCTTGAAGGAATTGGGGCTTGTAGAGGCCACTGTTGGGTGTAGTTTCCAGGAGCTACAGGGGATCCACTCACCACGCCACACAGAAGCCCCAAGAATACCACAAACAAAAAAACAACCTATTTTTAAGAAATAGGCCCGATTTTTGTCCCAAGCATGCTTGAAGGGATTGGGGCTTGTAGAGGCCACTGCTGGGTGTAGCTTCCAGGAGCTACAGGGGATCCACTCACCACGCCACACAGAAGCCCC
>CAXAMN010021112.1:354693-383949 GCA_963970005.1 Durusdinium trenchii | reverse complement strand
GGTGTAGTTTCCAGGAGCTACAGGGGATCCACTCACCACGCCACACACAAGCCCCAAGAATACCACAAACAAAAAAACAACCTATTTTTGAGAAATAGGCCCGATTTTTGTCGCAAGCATGCTTGAAGGAGTTGGGGCTTGTAGGGCCCACTGTTGGGTGTAGTTTCCAGGAGCTGGGGCTCCACTCACCACGCCACACAGAAGCCCCAAAAACAACAGAATACTCCCACAGCGGGATTTGAACAGACGACCTTTCGATTCCGAAGCGCGTGGTTACCCGGGCTAAACGGACACTTCTCATGAAGACAATACCCAAACCACACAGACAAGAAGACCATGCAGAGAAGCCCCAACAAGACCAAAAACAAAAAAACAACCTATTTTTAAGAAATAGGCCCGATTTTTGTCCCAAGCATGCTTGAAGGGATTGGGGCTTGTAGAGGCCACTGCTGGGTGTAGCTTCCAGGAGCTACAGGGGATCCACTCACCACGCCACACCCAAAAACACCAAAAACAAAAAAATAACCTATGTTTAAGAAATGGGCCCGATTTTTGTCCCAAGCATGCTTGAAGGGACTGGGCCTTGTAGAGGCCACTGCTGGGTGTAGTTTCCAGGAGCTACAGGGGCTCCACTCACCACGCCACACAGAAGCCCCAAGAATACCAAAAACCAAAAAGCAACCTATTTTTAAGAAATAGGACCGATTTTTGTTCCAAGCATGCTTGAAGGGACTGGGGCTTGTAGAGGCCACTGTTGGGTGTAGTTTCCAGGAGCTACAGGGGATCCACTCACCACGCCACACAGAAGCCCCAAGAATACCAAAAACAAAAAAACAACCTATTTTTTAAGAAATAGGCCCGATTTTTGTCCCAAGCATGCTTGAAGGAATTGGGGCTTGTAGAGCCCACTGTTGGGTGTAGTTTCCAGGAGCTACAGGCGATCCACTCACCACGCCACATAGAAGCCGCAAGAAGACCAAAAACAAAAAAACAACCTATTTTTAAGAAATAGGCCCGATTTTTGTCCCAAGCATGCTTGAAGGAATTGGGGCTTGTAGAGGCCACTGTTGGGTGTAGTTTCCAGGAGCTACAGCTGCTCCACTCACCACGCCACACAGAAGCCCCAATAATACCAAAAACAAAAAGACAACCTATTTTTAAGAAATAGGCCCGATTTTGACCCAAGCATGCGTGAAGGAATTGGGGCTTGTAGAGGCCACTGTTGGGTGTAGTTTCCAGGATCTACACGGGATCCACTCACCATGGCACACAGAAGCCCCAAGAATACCAAAAACAAAAAAACACCTATTTTTAAGAAATAGGGCCGATTTTGACTTGTAGAGGCCACTGTTGGGCGTAGTTTCCAGGAGCTACAGGGGATCCACCCACCATGCCACACAGAAGCCTCAAGAATACCAAAAACAAAAAACAACCTATTTCCAAGAAATAGGCATGATTTTTTCCCAGGCATGCTTGAAGGCATGCTTGAAGGGATTGGGGCTTGTAGAGGCCACTGTTGGGTGTAGTTTCCAGGAGCTACAGGGATTCTTCCACCCATGCAGGGCAGAGAGCCCCAAGAATCCCAAAGACAAAAAACAACCTATTGTCAAGAAATAGGCCCGATTACCAGTTTGGATGTGCAGGAAGCCATGGCAGGCATTCAGCCCCCCCCCCAACAAATGCAGACGAGGTGAATGAAATTATTGAAATTAAACGAGGCGAGGTGAATAATTTCAAAACATGAAATTAAGACGAGGTACGAGGTGAACGAAATTAATGAAACTAATTTAATTCACTCAGATGGCATGCAACAGACATGGTATCCAATGGTATCCACTGGTATCCACGGCCCAGAGGCCCAGAGGCCATCCACTTGGCCACGACTGCCCTGTGTCCACCTGGGCTCCTCCTTCGGCCAGGAGAGACATGGCATGCAACAGACATGCGTCTCACCTGCGGCTCGGAACGCGATGAGATGGGTCGAAGATGAGATGGGTCGAGGGATCGGTCAGGGATCGTTTTGGGCATGGCGAGTTGGGTGTTCATGGCGAGGTCGCAGTGAGAGAGGCCAGTGAGAGAGGTCGCAAGTGTCATGCCCGAACGGCCCGAAAAGGGGGACTCACGTCCGGCAAAGTGATCCGGCCTCGTACATCTGCCACTTCCATGTGTGCACCCGAACTCGGGCTGTGGCGTGTCCACCTGCAGGGCTGTCGATGGTCAATGATGGTCATATCCTGTCATATCATCCAGCACCCAGTTGGGGTCGTGATATGTCTGATATGTCGTTATTGATTGGACATGGTTTGTGTTGCTTTCTCTTTACAACCCTTTCATTCGATGGTGTTGGAGGTCACATTTCACAACAATGTAGACTGTTATGTTATGTTTATATATTTCTATTTATGAGTTCATAACACCTCAAATAATTGGAGATGTAAAGCCATTCTGGTATACGGGGGTTTGATCAATGGATGGTTTGCGTGGCCGCCCATGAAACGCCTGGTGTTATGACTTGTGAAGGCACTTCTGCACAGTGAATGATGCTCGTTGAATTGGATCTCAGAAAACGCCTCACTGGACCTTCCTCGGACACCCCTGGACCTTCCGCTGTCGCGGCCTCACAGCTTTCAGGTGGGCATGAACGCTGCTGCTCGGCATGAAGCCGTAGGTCGAATCCGACGGCACCGGTGGGTCGTGCGTAGCTCCGCATGCAGAGACCTCCCCGGTGACACAACGCTGGGAAGCATACACTCACACACTCCCGGTTCAATCAAGACTATTTCGATGGCAGGTTCGGGAAGGAAGAGCGTGTTTCGAACTGTTTCAAACAGGTGGTTTTCCACTTCCATGTCAATGACGCGGAGAGTGTATACTCTCAGACACTTTAGTCGCATCAGTTTGCACAACATGTTGCAATTCCTTTCGCCGAAAGCTCTTCGGGAAGTGGCATCGTTTTGTTCATTATTCCATGCTGTTTGAGAGTTTTTGAGGACATGCAATGTGTATATATATATATATATGCGCTTTTTCGAGCTATTCAATTGGTTTACGATGATTTTCACGTGGGCAACCTTTTCTCACCAGATAGCGAAAGCTATTGGCAGAGCTGTTGGGGTTCTGACTTCAAGTACAGCAGAGCTGTTTGCCCTCCGTGAACTTCTTTTGCCTGTTCTTTTCTTCCCTTTCATTGTACTGCTGCTTGTTTTTCTCTTTCTTCCCCTCTTTTGTCGTTTTTCTTGCTCGTTCCTTCGTCTCCCCCCGAACTTCTGCTTTCGCTCTGCTCTTCTGTGAGTGGGTTTTGGGTTTTCCTTGGGGTGGGGCTCCGTTTGGCTGCGGGTGCTCCTCTGTTTCCAGGGTTCCATAAACCCACGGGCGGTTCTGGTTGCTACTGCCGTCCCGTCTCCCGTCCCCCCTTGTCCTCGTTTGTTTCGCGCGTTTGTCTTGGAATCGGGCGCAACGGCCCTCGTCTGTCTTGAACTTGTTCGCTATTCAGAGTGTGGCGTTTTTACTCGTACGTTCTATACATTCACGTTTCATTTACACCCGCTTTCAGGAGTTTGTGCCGCTATACCCTATCATGGTGATGAGCGACTACCACGACTTCAAGTACAGAAAGAGTTGCCTCCGTCGCAGGGTGTTGCTGCGTGTGGTAGTGTGCGCTTTGGAGCCTGAGTGCTGGCATCGCTTCAGGGGGCTGCTGTTGGAGGCTGGGTGCTTTTGCCGCAGCAAGGTGCTGCTGCCAGATGTTGATGGCCGTGTGCATTTTTGATCGTTTTTGGAGTGTTGGTGGTGCCGCTGCTGTTTGTGTGCTGCTGCATGCTGCTTGGCTGCTGCTGCTGCTCCCACACTGCAATCGGTAGAAAATATGTAAACGTTGTAAGCAGCAGGAACCTGATGTGACCCTGATGTGACCCGGTCGCGTCGGGCCACTACTTGCGGATTAGCCCTGTTCGAGTCACCTGATGTGACTAAAGTTGGTGACCCAGCTGCTTCAAAGTGACTGTTTGATATTTTACCACTTTCGAGGGGTCACTTAGAATATCAAAGAAAAACAGTCACTTAGAAGCAGCTGGATAAGGTCACTTAGACTCGATAAAGGACACTTAAAGACAAAAGGGTATATCTTGGACATCGTGGTGTTCACTCAGATTCATAGCTCTAGTTAAAGTGAATCGAAACCAAAGATACCCATGCACTAGACCACCAAGCCCTGGTGCCTCCACCCCTCCAAGAAACCTGGTTCTCCCACTCCATCCCTGCCCTTCTTCCGTGGCGCGCGGCTTCTTCGACAACTTGGCCATCTTTCAGGCCCAGGCGACGCTCGGGCCCGGCTGGTGAGGGTCAGGGATGTTTGTGGGTTTGTGGTACCTGTTACGATTAAAAGAGCATATCGATATGTGGTAGGTCACTCCTTTGCTTCCAGCCGGCCCCCGCCACCGGCAGCAAACGAAAGCTGCATACCTCAAAAGAACCTGCCGGCCCAAATGTTGAGGATTTGCCATTTTGGCAAAATCCTTCACACGTCCGACCTCAGTACCACACAAAGGTATTGGCACACGTGCATGTTTGACAAACGATAGATATACGCCAAAATGAATGCCACCAGCTCACGAGATCCTCGTCCCCGTAGGTGCTGATCCACAGGGGTGAGATCAACTGTCCCAGATCCAGCGCCAGGTGGTCCAGCCTCAGACAGTCGACACGCACATAGCTATCCATCTAGGAGAGGCTGTGAAATTGAAATGCGATGTTGCAAAACTTTGCCCACCAGCTGGCAGATGCCCAGCACAGAGACCATTGCAGTTATCAAAGGAATATTCATTGGCCGGGGAAACTCCATGATATGCGACAGAGGTGAACATATGCGACCATGTAGCTTATGAAGTTTTGGACGTAGCTTCCATAGGGCCCTCTTGTTCGCAATCGATTCTGCAGCCAGCCCTTGGTTCTACCAAAGACTAATTATCAAACTCTTTCGAAAGAACACTGGTCAGCCACCCAGCCAATGAGACAAGCCACAATTAATCGAACAATGGAATAGGTAGTTGGCAGTATATATATATACACACGTATATATGCATATATGCCTTCACAACCTAAAGGCTCCATCAAGCATCACAGTGGGCGCCAAAGAATTTGAGGATCCGTTAGATGGTCGCGTCGAGAGCTTCTTGTGACGGCTAATGACCCGGTGAACTTTAGCGGCCTGCAGACGGAGCAGCGATTCAATTTTGTGGGTTTGCAAACATGTTACCATGGATCGACCATGCATCTCTTTATATAGTGCACCTGTTGTAGGACCCAATCATCGTGTTCTTCCTTTGTATCACAAGGGCCTTGGCGTTCTAACATATGGGTTTTCCTGGGATCCACAAATTCGAGATCACACAACCCGCAGGAAAAATATTGAATGAAAACACGTATCGATCGATCAATCGCTCGAGTTTTTTTGGTCGAGGGTCAAAGCTTCAAAATGATGGCCAGTTGACCAACCACCTTCCGAACTTCCGACTCCCTTGGAACGCGAGAGATGTTGGTCTCATCGTAGGCCCTGCGAAGCCATTGGTTCCCCCCCTTTCGGAGGTCTCCCCCAGGAATCAACTCCTGGTCCTCCCTGCACGATGCAGGGATGTGCTTCTGCATAGCCTTCCTCAATCGCCTTGATCGAGAGGGTTTACATCTTTCAGGTCAAAGGGATAACAACAGCTAGTGCATACTATAGCATGGACCAAGGCACTGTCCATCTTTCGAAAGATCCTTTAGCTTCGTTCCAGCATCAGCCAATGGAGAAGGATTTTCCATGGCTGAATCAGTGCTGGCACAAAGGGTGGTGTTATAAATAGTGTGCATGTTACGACCGGTCTATCGGTGTGGTGGACCTGTGAGGTGGAACTGTTCCTTATGTTCCAAGGGTTCCATCCCTTTGATCCATGTGCAGGGGCTGTGGTTATTTCACATATTGTGCGCTGTGTTCTTTTCTAATTTGTTACTACACCTACTTACATATATTGTTATATATTACAAAAAGTTATATATTACAAAAATAAATATATATATATATATATGTAGATGTTTGCTGGACAGGTTACCAGGATATAGCATCTCTTGACTGTGCAGGCAGAAAGCTCTATTTCATCAATAGACATGAGCGAAACGCACAGGAGCCTGATATGGTCGATAAAAACAACAACCCGATCGTAAACAATTCAATATGTGACCGTGTGGGGGGGGGACGGGCTCCAGAGGACCCAAATTCCTTTTGGCCTGCTGGTGTTTTGGGGTGGCGGAGAAGGGGATTTATTGTGGCTTTGTGATGCAAAAGATGCAAGGTGATGGAGGTAGTGCATTACGAGCATCATTACTACCCCAGAGTAGCAAATACCTAGATCTTCAGTCCGGCACTTTTACAGGGTCCGGCGCCGGACTTCCAACTCCGGCGTTTTTCTGGATTTGGTCCGGCGCTTTTTCCAAGTCACTTCATGTGGATTCTCAAGGCTTTGCATTCTTTGTGGTCTGCATTTCTTTGAAGGTCAACCCACTACTGATGCAATGATTTTGTTTGCAAAGTGTGCTCGTTTGCCTGTTCCGCTGTTTTCTCATTCCATCGGTTTCAGCATGGTTCACACTGGATCAATCAGATCCATTTAGGTGCTCTTCTAAATGAAATCGGATGAAGCCGGTACAGTGCGATGCACCTGTTGAAGGCCCAAGTGGGCGTACCTAAGCTGAAAGAGCATAGGCAAAAATGTACTCCCATTGTTTCAGGATGTCGGGGCGCTGGATATAGTTCTAGCTGCGCAGGCTTGCAGAGCCTGCCAGACAAGTTTTGGGCTGTGGAACATGTGTTGTTCAGAATCTTAATGTTTTGCAGAGAGTTGTCAAAAAATGGCACGTCGTAACTCCGGCGTAATTTCCCGTAATTCCGGCGTAATTTCCCGTGACTCCGGCGTAATTTCCGTAACTCCGACGGTTTTTTTGGACTGAGTCTTCTGCAGGCTTTGACTTTGACATTGAAAAGTTTTTCAAAGAAGAGTTTTGACAGGAGCCATGAGTTCTGCTACTTTATTGGGGGGCCGTCCTGAAGCAAGCTTTAAAGAAACATTAAGAAGCATAAGAATTATGGAGAGCAACCCACTTTGTAAAAAAACACTTTAGAGACACGGTTGCAGAGAAAGGTGAGTTCATTGCCACATGCTCCTTGGTTTCTTCTTGGAAGTCTTTGCTTGGGCACAAGTTGCTTATCACGAAAGGTAGCCCTTTAGGGTATACCTTGAGTTTGTCTTGCGAAGCAAGTGTTGGGACGTCCGGGTCTAATAATTGATCGCTCAATTCAGACCCCCTCCCCCCCCTCTAAAATCAATTCTCTCCTGGAGAACGTCTTCGTGAGCCTCTCATGATTTCAGGATAGTTGAAACCCTCTTGAACATTCAGAAAGAGTGAATATGAAATTCTAATCACGAAAGGTGTTCCCCGAGGGGATGCATACCTAGAGTTTGTTTTGTGAAGCACGTCAATTCTCTCCTGGCGAGCGTCTTCGTGAGCTATGGTTTCAGGATAGTTCAAATCCTATGATGTTCCGATTCAATGCTCACCGATGATCTGAGCCATGGGGCAAGTTTGTTTTCCTAAGAATCTTTTTGAACATTTCGAGAGCATATGTTTGAACATTTAGAGTGCATATGAACATATATTTACGAAAGGTCGCCTCCGAGGGGATAAATCACCATGTCGAACATTGCATTTTTGTTCCTGCCTCTCGCGTTCTCTTCTCTTCCCGCTGTCCTACCTTTCGTGTCTCCCTCCTCTCAAGTATTTTGTGATGGTTCTGCTCTTAGGCCATTCGGAAGATGGGCGAGGGCAATGGGAACGGGAAGGTTCGATCGTGCTCCAGAAGAACTACATACTCGCGGCGCAAAGGCAATTTCCTTGTGTATGATCCAACCTTTTATCATCTCTGTTTTTCAGAATCTTGGATCCGGATGTTTTTTTCAGGTCTCCGGCGTTTTGTTCGGAATCCGGTGGAAAATTTTGCCGGATTGAGGTCCGGCACTTATTTCCGCCCAAAGGAGGATCCAGGTATGGCGAGGCTACAGGCAGTCTATGGCACCGGTACTCGCAGTCGCACGAGTCCGACTTAATCTATTGTATGCTTCGCTCCAGTCATGTTGAACACATTTACCCCACAACCCCACAGAAGCAGATGCAAAGACACTCGACGCCTTGACGCCTGGATCTCTGTGAAGGACCCATGGCCGGACCGCACATCGGATATCCAGGTCTGTATCTATGAAGCCAATTCTGAGTAGCACAAGCCACGTTGCTCCAACCAGTTCTTGTGCAGGGGTCAGGGGTTGAATGGGAGCGGCTGACTCAACCGAGACCACGAGTACGAGAACGCCTTGAGCACTCTCTCGTGGGTGAGGGGCAAGGGATGGAGGATCCAGCTTTTGTCCGGAAGCACTATGTTCCGGTCACACGGACAAGGAGGACGCGTCCCTCAGCGAGGAGCACTTGACTCAAATATGCATGCATCAGTTCACATTGTCAAAACTCATATAAACACATTCTATGTCACTGGAGCAGTTCATCTCACAACAACCTTTCATCAGTTCCCACTTGCACCAGGAGAATGGGAATTTCAGGATTGGAATCACCGTTGGCTGCCATCCTCGCTTGACGTTCAGGCACTTCATGGCTGCATGAACATGCAAACACAACCAGTAGCAGCAACCCTAAGCGGTTCTTCTGACATCGCTTCGCACCACTGCTAGATTCATTCCATTGTGACATTGTGACGGTCAGCGTGACGAGCCTCTGATGTCTGAAGCTAGCCGGCAGGCCCGTTTGATGCCTTTCAAGCGAACTTTCCTACACACCTGTGCCGAGGAGGAGAGGATACCTTTGCGACATGCATGTGTTTCCCAATGCGTCAGGATCTCATTTGCAGTGAGAAGCGCTTGCGGAAGCATCGGCGCCTGCAACAACTGATCAGCGACCTGTGAGGGTTGTGCAAAAGCATGTTTGTCTGTGACACTCTTGAACTCGAAGCCGGTGAGTAGTGTCTAGTTGTGATTGACTTTTGTGCTGGTGGTGCTGACACCAACATCGACTCGATGGCAAATGCACGCCTTGATCTCAATTTTGTGTGGGACTTCCGGTACATTCAGGATCCCAACATGTTGAGTTGGCAAGGCGTCAAGGCACGCCAATGCTCAGAGAATGGTGTGACGAAATGGTACTTGTAGCCGACAATGGCCCATGCCTGGCGATGAACTCCTGCAAATGCTACAACGTCATTTTGTGCCTGGGATTGCTGGGCCACAACAACTTTTATTGATCCACAACTTTGTCCCTTGCTTCTATGGTGATCTGGCTGCACGCCTGGAAAACTTGCGAGTGGCGGAGCAGCTTTCGGTGCTGCTACTCAAGCATCTTCCTGGCAGCAACCAAGCATCCACTATCCACGCCGCAACAATGCCTTGTTCTTCTCCACACTGCCTCCACGTCGCTCCCTCGGCCCAAGCCTCCCGCAACATCCACTACTTTATATCTCTTGGTTATTCTTGGTTGATTTTGCGCATACCGGATACTGGATGTCTCCTGGACCAAAAATGCTGCCCGTGTGGCTTCTATCCTCGCGTCCCTCCTTCCGATGTTGTCACCCTGGACAAGGACAACCGACGTTTCTTCAGCTCTACTGTTGCCAGCTGCCAATTTCGATCCTTGTGGCGCTCACGGCTTATAACCTCCAAGGTCAGACTTTGCCTCCAATAATCTGGACCTTGCGCGGCCGCCGCACATGAAGACCGTGACTTGGCTTGCCATTATACACCTCATCCCGCACCCATCCATCACCCTGACCGCCATCGCTTCCCACCACTTCATCTCCTTCCTCGTACCCCTCCAAGTACTGGATCGCAGTCCTCGTCCTCCTCTCCCGCGTGCGCACCTCCGACGACATGTTGCTCCTACGACCACCAGATCCTTGCCTCCAGGCCGCGCTTCGACCTCAGTGGCTACGTGATGCCTATACTCTCTTCCAGATGAAGCAGCAGAGAACTTTGCGCCAACTGGATCAGCGTCTGGAGCAACTCTCTTTGTGTTCTTACTACTATAGTAACAAGAAACTACTAGGGGTTCCTGGCCTTACTACTAGGAGCATTCTTACTACTAGTAACGCATAGTAACGCATTCCTTCCACAAGGACATCATGGCTCCTCTCCTCGCCGCCCTCCCTGTCTCCGGCGGTGGCCACTGCCAAGCGGCCACACCCATCCGCTCCCAAGACGCTCGCCTTCCCTTTTCTACACGTCGCATCACTCAAACAACAGGCTTTTCCGTTTTCAGCGCCGTCATTTTCTTTCCATCTCCACGCGTCTCGTGGCTGAAGTTTTTGTCTTCGCCGACCCCGACACTTCTAAGAGCTCGGGCACTGCGAAAGGAATAGCTGACAAAAGCGAGGGGAGCCTCTGGGAGTGCACGACTGTGTCCAACGACCTCTTTTTCGCACGCATCTCTTTTTCTACCTCTCCCTGCACCGATGCCATGATACGGCCATCCTCGTCGCCAAGTGCTGCCTCGCGCGAGCAAAAGTCCCCTGCGCGTTTCTCCTCACTTTCGTTTCCCCCTTCTCAGGTTGCGCACTGCGTGAACCACTCAACTGATAACTCGCCAAAAAAGCTGCCTGAATTGAGAGGACCCTTTTTCGAAAGTCTAGAACGAGGGATGAATCCAGATGTGACCAGAAGTGTTTGGCAAAAGGTCTTAAGTGAGCCCCGCTCTTGGTTGACCTTCCCTGTCCTCAAGTCTAGCTCTTGTGTTTTTGTCCCTGCGTTTGCAGTTGAAGCAGCTTCAGTGATCGCACGTTGCTAAGGACGGTGTGTATGCCCACTGGCGAAAGGAGGTGCCCACAATGGGATTGGGATTGGTGAGGTCAGCTGCAACATGCTGCAACTCATGTCAGTTGAAGGGACGGCAGGTTTATGCAGGTTTGCTGAAAGTGCCGAACATGTCTTTTGAAAGGTTTTTTCAGCTAACTTGGCCGATGGAGCGGGTGAAGAGGGAAGATTTTTGCGATATCAAGAGAAAATACGATTTGGACTGGACAACTTAAGTTTCTAGATTTTGGGGTAGGGACTCATCAACGCTGGTATCCTGAGGCCTCGGATGCTAGCCAAATTCTAGTGGATGTCAATCATCAGGTATTGATGCTCTTCTGGGGCCTCCGACAGTGCCAAAAGTGCAAGAGCCTACCCAGGAACAATGGATCACCAGCAATACTTTTCTGTGTGGAATGGTTTTTCACCATGTTTCACCGCGTTTCACTTGAACTACATGAACTGAAGGAGTCAGTCGTGGCAATGTTCTCTTGATTTTTGTTGCTAACTCTTGACCTCGTCGTGACTTACTCTTGCGCACTTTCGAAGTTGAAGGTCTCATTCTTTCAGCTTGCCTAGGCGTTCAACCAGGGATTCCAACACGGTCCGGTCGTGACGGTCCGCTGCGACCGGTCACTACCGTCACTGGAACCGGTCGTCAAGACACCCCCAGTGGTAGGCCCTATAGGGTGCCTCTGCACCGTAAGCAGGTCCCAGAGAAGTGAAGGTCAATGAAGGTCCCTGGTTGATTGGTGCTACATGTGCTGTCATCGGTTCTTGCAGTCATTAGGTTCTTTCAAAGAGTATATAGTTCTTGGTGATTGATTGATAGGTATTGAGCTATCCTGACAGGGTGTCTATCAAGACAGCCTCCCTGGTTTGAACAGGAGGAAGCAGATCAGTTTGATTGCAATGGACATGTACACACATGTTTGGTTCTAATCAAGCTGACCTTCTGAAGAGCATGTCGGGCGACAGCGGACTGCCATGCTTTTCAACCGCTACCAGTAAACCCACTAGTGTCATCGATGTCCTCGTTTCGCAAAACGACATGACAAGGTCGTTTGGAAACGCCCTGAGACGGTATTGGGACCCTACAAACCCACCCCAAACACTTTCTCAGAAGGTACTTGGAGCCCTAGGGCAAAAGAGGTTGTCTGAATTTGCCCTTTCCCCCTCGCGGTTCTCTCCCCCCGCGCCGCTGAGCACGTGTCCCGCCCTGTGTCCCACGGAGACATGTGTTCAGGAAGCCTTGGGAAGATGTCGAGAAGATAAACGGATCTACGTAGTGCTTAGGCTGGGTGGGAGTCAGTGGCATGAGGTCCCCCAAAACGATTGAACTTGCTCAAATGACTGGCATCAGGATCCCAAGAGGTTCCCACATGCGAGGCATGCACAACCTCCAGCAGGGCTCAGGCCTACATGAACCCCTCATCAGAAGACCTGTTGGGAATTCGAGGAATTCCACATGTGAGTGCTTAGCCGATCGCCATAGATTCGACGAACGGTTGACGAACTCCAAGTGGTTTTCGCCCTCAGGAAGGAGTGGTTTTCGCCCTCATGCTCATCGATGTATGGATTGAAGCAAGCCACCCGCACCTTTCGACGTGGTTGAAAGAATCTAGCCTTGTTTCAACAGAGCCCAGGGGTAACCAGTGGCTCCAAGACTAAAACCATAGACTGAACGAATCCCTGGTTCTTTATTGGTAACTGGGATCCACTGGGGAAAGGTTGATTTGTTTTTGTTAATGTTCTGAATTGCGGCGACCCTCCCTCTTCAGTCTGTGTTCGCCCATCTGTGCCGGTGGCCTCATCCGACCTGAAAACACCAGTGACTCGGTCGTCGAGATCGGTGGACGATGGTCGTCTTTCCCGGAGACGACCGATGGAAGACACAGAGAGAGGGCAGGGGACACAGGGGACGACCGATGGAATTCAAACCCAGGGGGTCGAACTGGAGGTCTCCCTATTTTCTCTCCCTATTTTCATACACACCCAATCACACCCACATACTTCAATGATTCTTATATCGGCTCCCACTATCTCAGAAACCGGTGTTCGATTCGTATTGGTGGCCGAAACAGTGGCTAGCATTGATCCACTCACATGTTTGAGCTTCTAGGTCTATTGATTCTAACTAAAGATGAAACTCTTAAGCTTTTGTGGCTTAAACTGTGGGATGCCAAGTCGTCAGTCCTGGAACTACTCCTTAAAGGACGTCCAGACCACGCACCGACCCGACTTTCCGCCGCAGGAGGGTCTGCCACCGGCCGCCCCCCGTGGGTCGTCGCGCGGAAAATAGTCGGCGGGCTGAACATGAGATTCCACGGATTAGACCATGGGACACTGGGTCATGCAAGTCATGATGTATATAAGTGTGTTGTTTATGTTTTTTTTTTTAATGAGACATCATGTTCGTTTGGATATGTTCTTTTTTGCAGTATCTAAGAGTCTACATTCATACATGAAAATGTAAAATGTAGACTCTTAATCTTATTACGCCTCCCATGTGAAGAGTTTACAATCCGGGGGGCTTTTGTTCATCAATTGTCTTTTTTGAGGGTGCACTTGGTGCACCCCAGCCATTTGTGCAAACACTGTTGTGGACTTAAAAAACAAAAAACACAACAACAACAACAACAACAACAACAGCAACAACAACAACAACAACATAACATGGCCGCAGAATACGGTGCACCATGGTGCATATCAGTATTTTCTGCAAAAAGTAATGGACATGAGACCAAACCCTGTGTATTTTGGGGGTTGTAGTGGTGGACCGCATTGGGGGATCGTTTGGATAGAACTGCTTGGAACGTTTGTTGCTTTTTCTCGGCTGAAAGACTGTGCGAGGGATGCTTGATGAAGCTTACACTGGCAAATGTGACCCTACCCCAAGTTAGTACGTCATTGCGTTTTAAGTGGAGGAGGCATGCTTGATTTACAAACTGGGCTTGTTCAGATGTCGTATATTACAATATAATATACGTTTGTTGGATACGGTAAGTGGAAATTGGTGTGTTTAGACTGCAGCAAGCGTAAGAAAGCTTTACTTGAAACAGGCAGAAACCTGATATGAAGTACAGGTTACCGTAAACTGCATTGGCCGATACACTGACAAGAGTTGCATCGATCGATTCAGATGACTCAGAGTCACTGAAAGTAAACGGTGTTCAGTGGACGCCGCTCTTGGTTGGCTGTCCCTTTCCTCAAGTCTAGCCACGTTCTTGTTTTTTATTGGATTGTTTACAGAAAACAGCGTTGCCCACCGCCGCGCGTCGAGCTGCGCGTCTCAGATGGGTTGCGTGTCCCACTGGCGATTTCGGTGGTGCCCACGGATTGGGACCGGTGAAGATCGCGCCGCACCTCATGGGGCGAAAGTGCCGAACGGGACCGACTTTGGTGAACGATCGAAGGTTGCGGTGAACGCGCGAGGCTCTTCACCGATCGCAAGAGCGAAGACAGGACGGAAGTCACAACTCTTTGACAAAAGGAGGCCCCACTGGCCAAACCTGGCGGAGGCAAGTCACTGACTTTACCATATGTAACTAGATGCACATATAATCACATAATAAATATATATATATGTTTGATATGTTTACATATATAGTTACATTAATAAAACAACATATATAGTCACGCCCTTCTTGACCTTTGTGGGGACTTCATTTTCGGAGCGACCGTGCTGCAATGGAAGGACAGTAGCAGCCTGAGGCGTGAGTTAAGACGGAAGTATTGAAATGTGTTGCTTTTCACGCTGGTGATGTGTTGCGACGACAGAAAACATCGCAACGCCCAACTGAATCTTGATGCAGGATCACGGTCTAGATTCTAGATGCAGCCATCAGAGATTTCAGTTTGCTGAGCTAGTTGGTTCGAGTAAAAAAGGAACCTGGGAATGACTGGCACCAACCCAGTTTAGCTGGGCTCAACTGTGTGCGCAGCCAGAACAGCTGACCAGATCAAGCTATAGTGGACAAGGAATGGACAATGGTTGAATCACTTCAATTTTATAATTCTGTTCCATTTCCTGGCTGCCGAGAACATAGCGACCAACACTTGTGCGGAAATAAACAACACAAGCTTACGGCTATTCATCCTTTAAACATCTATATATTCAGAGTTGTCTCACCTTTGGGGTTTAGAGCGTTTGGGTGGTGGGATAGAGGGCATACCACTTCTGGTCATGGAACATGGCCCATTCTTGTGAAAAGAAGAACCGGTCAACTCATCCGTTTGCCTGACAGGTCTGCCTGACAGGGACCCCTTGAGGGGGCCAAAGAACCTAACACAATCGAAGTCAATGGCACGGCCTGTTAGTCGATGAAAACAATGTTCCGAAAAAAGAAAAGAAGCGAAAACAAGAACAACATGGGGCTATGCTTCCACTTCCACCATGCTGCTTCAAAGATTCTAAAACGCACCGTTTGTGTGAAACAGGGGCTGAAGAACAACATGCAATCTTTGAATTGGGGTTCTTTTCGAACACGATATCCATCTCTCAACTGGAGGTTCTCCGGACTTCCGTTTTGGTGAAATACCAGCGGTCTTACCGGATGGCGGTCCGACCGGAACCAACAATTCATGTCTTTTAGATGGGGTTCATATAAACCACCTTTGGGGATTATGTATATATTTGTTTTTGTTTTCAACATATTTTTGTTGGTATGAGGGTCAATGGGGCGGACAATGATGTCAATTTGATGGAGAGTATTTCAGAAGCCGAAAACTATATAGGTGATACCGACTGGGTCTGTCCGAACTTACCTGCAACAGTTGGTAAGACTAAGAACCTCCCATCATCATCATCATCATCATCATCATCATCATCATCATCATCATCATCCACTGTTACTGGTAATGGGACAGACCCAAGTGATACCACTGTTGTTTTCCCTGCGCCACAAGGAATCCGTGTTGTGGGTGGCGGGTGTCCACCGGAGGGGTCCAGGCTCGAAGAAAACGCATCACCAGCAGGTCGGTTCAGAAGTCTCAGGTGGATCACCCGAAGTCTCACCTGACCATTTGGTGTTTTGGGGGAATTAGATGGGATCGGGAAAAACCTTCCACGAATACGAGAGCCTTGCCACCGCAGTTCCACTGAACCCTCGAACCCTGGCGGCCGTGGTGAAAACGGGTGTCGGGCCTTGGGATGATTGGGCTTGAGAATTTTGTTTGGAAAGGAAGAAAAAGGTGGTCGGTCTGTCGAGTGGTTAGTTACTGAAAAAGGCGACCCAGTCACCAGCTGGTTCTTCAGTTCGTGACCGACCTTGCACACTGAATGACTGAATGATCTGTGTAAAGCAGGTCACATAGGACTGGACTCCTTGCACAGGTCACGAGTTGAAAAAGCTGGCAAAGTCAGAAACCAAAGTCACCAGTCACCAAAGCGTCATTTTGGAAAGTCACTTGGATGCCAGTGCCATTAGCAAGTTAGTACTCGTAGTTGGACAGAGGGCAGCATCTGGGGACATCATCCGGACATAGGGTGTGCCTTTGATGACCTATCGCCTATCACCTTACGAAACCAATATGAAGACACCTGATCACTGCTGGATTCCAGAGGAACATAGAGGAACCCCTTTTCCAGACAACCATTTCAGGCTCCATTTCCCTAAGACCACTAAAGGATGGGAGGGTACATCGGTACATTCTGCTTTTCTGCGCCTCAGCTGCAGTCTTCCTTGCGCCCAGCAGTTGCCAAATTGGCTGAGCTTGGGTTCATCGAGCACTGCAAATAGACAAACGTTGTTGCAGCGCGAGTCATTCCATCAAGCTTCTGAGCGGAGGTCAGAGCTTGTGCAAGTCTTGGATCGAAGATGGAGAGAAGATGGTGAGAATATGTGCACGATTTCTTTGTTTTCTCAGTTTGTTGGGGATGGATCTTGTGACAAGAACCCTCAAACTATAAATAATGATGTAACACATATGGCTGGAGGTCAAAACCGGGCCACCTTGTTTGACCACCGAAAATCAACAGATGGAATTGACTATATATTACAGTAATATACATATAGTTATTATGCCAAATATATCCAAATATATTATGATATGGTTTTTGTTTGTTTAATATTGTATATATATAATATAATATGTATTATATATGTTATAGATTTGTATGAGTGTCAAAAGGACACGTGATTTTAGGTGAGCAACTAATTGTAAACAACTATATGGCTGTGGTTCAATAACACATAACATACAGTGTGTATTTTTATAGTATATGTAACACGCTTGAGAAAGTTGACACATCACATCTTGTGAGATGCGATCGCTAATAGCAGGTGAACAAGTCAGTGTCCCAGCGTCCGTACCAGCAAGCACCGGTCACCGGCTCAGATGCGGTTTCCAATGTGTTTTGGTTCCCCCACATGGCGGTGATGAGAACTGAAAGGAGGACATCCACATGATCAGCCGGACTGTGATGGACCTTGATGGACTGTGAGAACTGAAAGGTAAAGAATCGGATTCGGGGCGGCCCTTGCGGACGGAGCGGGTGAGGTTCTTCCTATCGTTCGGTTCCTGGGTGTACTTTTCCCGGTTTGCAGGGACTGGAGACCCTCATAGGACCCCTGGGCCTGACCTGGTTGGGTGACTGGAGACCCTCGTGAACCACCTCTCAATTGGTTGATTGCTCGCAGTGGGCCTTCTCCGAGACCAACACCCTCAGATCCAGAAGCCTTTTTGTTCAACAGACTCAAGACAGCCTGGTCGGGGAAATTCGTCTCGCTGGTATGACACACATGCCGCACCAGCAAATTTTTATTGTTGACTCAGGTTGAACATGGCCTGGTCACAAAAAGTTTAGAGTGGACGCGCCAGATCGTTCGCCACATGAATCCCATCCAGTGCGCAAATTGCTCTTGCTGAAGCCATGGCGGTACTAAAGTATCGCTGGTCACGAGATTGGCCTGTTTGGTTTGGGCTGAAAAGAAGCCACACGTGAAGTCACGTGAAGTGTACCCTTCATAGGTTCAACGTCAAAGCTTCTATCCGGCGGCCATGTTCCTCCACACACACAGAGAAACAGGGAACAAACCTTGAAGGCCTGTAGGCTTCCCGGTCCACTTCGAGCACAACAACAATCAGCTGGCTGGTCAAGTTGTTTTTCTTCTTTTTTCTGGTCTATGGATCATCAATTTGGGCTTTTGAAGTTTTTGAAAAGAGACCTTGTTGTCTCCTAGGCCTTCAACAGGTTAACAACTTCTTGAGAGAATAACAATATGGAAGTGGGTCAAATGAACATCCCGAAAGTGATAGGAATAGTCATAGTCTCGTGAAAATGTTCGTGCACCATTACCTAGCCTACCCATATTATTGATTGATATGTTTCCCACGGCCATATCAAACTCCTTGTTTGTGGAATCATTGTAAATATTATATATATGTGTGTGTGTATTGTGCAACTGGAGACATTTGCTGCTGGAACACGAGATTCGAGAAATTCGGACCTGGCGACAATGCCTTACCTGGCGTTGCGTGAGGTTCTTTGCATGCTGTCGAAGTTGGGAAGTTCGGTTCCCATTGGTCGTTGCAGTTCCGCAATCCAGCCACACCATAACAGAACACATCTGAAGACCATTGGACTTGACTATAGAGAATAACTCTTTGCAAAACACTAACAATGAATCCCAAACTCTCCTAGGAAAAAACTCGTGACAAATCCCTAAAACTATTCTAATTACCTGTAAACGCGTCGCCCCCTGCACACAAAACATACTCCCTTGGGGCCCGCAGAGATTGGAACCATCAAGGGTCCTCCTGCGAAGAACCGCCTGGGAATCCTGGGAATGAGTTATATATATATATAATATATTAACTTGCGGCCCGGGCCCCCGGTAATGATAGTGTGAAAGTAATTTCAGTTGCTGTCTTTCAAATGACACAGAGAGACAGAGAGAGGGCAAGCTTTGGCGGGTGGCATGGGGGGCGCCTCTTAGAGGTTGTCCACCACAGAGCCCCCTCGATCATGGTTGGATGTGTGCCTGAGAGCTGGAGGCGAACAGGCCGAAAAGCTTTGGGATGATTTGATTGGACTGGAGCGCGGAAGCCTTGTGGTCTTGTGGCGCACTTTGGAAGACTATCAGGCTTGCACCGGCCAACTGTGAGATCTCCATGCAGCAACGACCTGGTCACCAAGATGGGTTCAGAGCTGTGCACTGAATCACAGTATCTTTGTCCTGCTGTTTGTCGGTAGGCATGGCACTTTGATCTTCACAAACTTTCTTCAGTCCGACCGACCTGAAAGGCTGACATGGAAATCTGGCTATGAAGCCGCCACACCTTGGCCCACCCACCAATGGTCACCTGGACCCTGTGCCAGACTTCGGGAGGTGCAACATCTCCCGTGATGGGATTCGGAGAGCGGCTGTTACAACACAAAGCTTCAAAGGCAAGCGCAGTGTGGTCAACAGCACTGAAGAGTGAAGCACGCGGCAATTCTCCCCATGCTTGCGCCAGCAAGGCCAGCGCAAAATTGTGCAAACCTGAAAGGATCACACGAGATGCCAACCACCTTAGAATGATGGCTATAGTTGACTCTGAAGAGCTATACACCAGCCGTGACTCCATGAACCAACCAATGGTGAAAGGTGTGCAGCATTTCCCACATCAGATCTGCACTGACTGGCCTCAGTCACAAATGGGTGTGAAGTCACAGGATGAATCCATCGCTGACGCTCGTCGATGCGAAGGACAAGCGAGATCACTGCACCAGCTTCCCGTTGCGAAAGGAGCTCAACTCTTTGGAGGATCCAGGTCGGTCCATCCGCTGAACACCTCGCCGTACCAACTCAACTACTGATAGAAATTGTGCCAAGACTTGCCACTTGCTCAATAAACACTGCCTGCATTCGTGCCTTGGGGCATTGTAGTATTGAGAACATAGGTGTTTCTGCACTGGTTGCTTTACACATGAACCCTTCAGCAGCCCCTATACACGAGTACCCCAGTGTATAGGCTGATTGAGCAATGATTCAATGATAAACAATATGCTGCAAGTGGAGTCTTTCAGAATGGAAACCGTGATGAGGGCTTTGTGAAGGCCCTTTTTTCTTCCTGCGCGACCATTTCCCACTTGTAGGGTTGCTTTAACAAAAGGAACGCTCAAAGGTATGCTTATCCTCTTCACATGTTCGGTTCTCGGCGTTCTCGGCTTTTGACCATGGTCCGGCTGCCATGACCTGTAATTAGTTGTGACACAATGACGCCTGCAGGAACCAAAACACAATGCTGACAACACTGAGTTGCGCCTGGAAACTGTACCATCCCAAGTCCGGTTCGCCTGCAGCTGCCTGGAAATAGGGTCCGTCCATTCCCGGGTCACATCAATTGCGTTGTCCCAATAACATGCTGCGGTCCGCTGGTAAATAGAGGTTAACTCCAACTACCTCCTTCCCAACCGTTATCTTCAGTGGACTGGGCCTTTCGTCAAGAAGATTCCATGATGTTAGGTGACCTCGCTTTGCCCACCTGGAACATCAAACCATGACAAACCCAACTCAACACCCCCAAAGAAAGGTGTTCACAATATTTCTGGGCAAATAAGGCGAGCCCACCTGACGAGGTACGAGGTAGAGTAATTTGAAAACGAAAATGCGAGGTAAGTCCAGCACCAGCGATAGCAGCACCAGCAACAAGGGTTTGGGCTTGGATAGCCCACTCCTGGGTGTAGCTTCCACAAGCCATAGAGATGCCAAACAGAAACCCACGAAGCTACAAAGACAAAAACAACCAATTTCCTGGGTGTGTTTCGGCTACCATTTTCCCCAAATAAATTCTGTTGATTTCAGTGCACCAACCCAAACATTTCCAATACACACCGTAAACATGACCAGTGCGAGGAACCTCTAACATGGAGAGACGGTTTTAATCACCCCGAAACATTTTTTGGGTATTATATAAGATAGCCATGCCAGGGCCCTCCAACAGGTCACCCACCACCGGCCACTGTTAAATATCCAGGAACATCGAAAAACCACTAGAGGAAACCTCTTTTTTCGGGTGCGCGTATATGTAGTCCAAGAAAGAACATGCAAGATGAATGATTCCTGGAGTCCTAGAGTTGATGAACTCCCATGTGTATGGTGTGTGCTGAATGGTTCGTTGCTAGAGCTGATGAAGTCCCATGGGGCCATGATTTGCGCTTGATCCCCGATCCAGGTGTGTTTAAGTCTGGATTGGCACCTGATCTCTGTGATCACGTTGGACCTGGGGCCGCATTTGCATGCTTTGGTGGAAGACCCCCAGCATCGCAATTTTGATGCGGAACATCCAGGTGATTTGAAGAGCAAGGGTGGGTGTTGGAAGACCAGTGGAGGTAGCGAAAAGTACCAGTGGTGTTTGTAGGCTGTTCAAAAGTTTCATGAAGTGCATGTGATACTTGAAATCAATCGTTGGCATGTATTTTGCTTTGTTGACATCATCAACTAGAAATCACTTTGTATATGTTTTTGCTGCAACTCTGCAGTGGGTACCTAGTGGTTGGCTAGAGTTTTTTTGTTTTCAGGAAGGGCTGGTCAAGACAGTCCGGCGCCTGCCCGATTGCTCGAGGTCGCACAATCAGGTCGAGCACGCAACGCCAGACCCGGGGCACTTTCCTGCTGAGAGCCAAGCACTCATGTCCCGTAGCCAAGGCAGGGACCTCTTCTGCTTGTTGGATACTGTTGCACTTTACACTCCCTGAAAGAAACCACGGTTACGGGGAAATCCATCTGCTTGGACTGCGGATTTCATGGTGATCCGAGATCAAAACCATGCCATCCATGTTGGCCGATGGCTTATTTCAGGGAGTGTAGTAGCTAACCCTCCCCTCGAAGGAGCCAACAATAGATCCCAATCCCTTGGCTTCCACAATGGCCTCTTAAAGTGATTGCCTAGACCCTAGTGAGGCCATCATTTCTGCCCATGTTCATTTGGCAAGAGCATTTGCATGTTTTCACGGACAATCATTGGAGGCAGAACTGTTTGCTAAAGATAAAAGAAGAACCTTCTAGGTATGACATTCTACTGAGTACAACAGGTGATGCATCCCGACCCTCCAACTCGAGTAAGCATATGCTGCAATTGGTCAACCCCCCAAGGGGGCCCTTGATCGCTGCTGCTGCGATACCGTCGACTTCTCCAATATTTCCAGAGAAAATCCACAGATTTTTGACTGCAATTGTTGGGTCTGGCGAATTGTTGGGTCTCACGAATTGGGCTCAGTTTGTACTGTTTGTATGTACTGTATTGTACTGTGTATATCGGCTTTTAGGAGTGTTGCACAGTACACCCTGGGCTGGCGAATTGCAATGTTTGGTCTGGCATAATTCGAGAGCAAGCTGGGCAAGCTGTCGAGATGAGGTGCAACAGAAGTTGAAAGAATGAACAGACGTTTTGGTGAACGCATTGGTGTTGAAAAGAATAGTATTCTTATATAACACAGTGGGTACTTACACGTACGTTTCAACCTTGGGTGTGAAGAGCAATGACAAACGTACTTTCACTTCGGACGGGTGCCGGCCAAGCTGCGAACCATCCAGACTGGTATGGCTTCAGAGCTTCATGAAGAACCTTTATGTTTCAACCACTGAGACATGCCAGGAAAAGCGGATCACCTTGATTTGCAGCATCAAACCTTTTCTGGAGATTGGTTTCCTCCCTGGACAGTGAAACAGGTGGGAAGCCAATATATATATATATATAGCCATACTACTAGGAGCGTTCGGACGCGGACCGAGTCCGGGGCGGCATCGCGACTTCTCGAACGGAGCACACCGAACCGGACGCGGACCGAGTCGAACGGAGCACACTACGACCGGACACCTCGGACGCGAACGGAACCTTCAACTGATGAGGCGAACGGACACCGATGCGTCAGACTCAGTCATGCCCCGAAAGTCCATCGGACTGCATGTCCGTGAAAACAGGCGAGAAGCATGCGAAACATCCACTGATCCACTGAAAAGGAAGACAACTGACAACCCACCAAACACTTTGTGCCGGGCATGGTTCCAGGCACGAAAACGATAGCAACACTTCAACAAGCACTGTGACGTAGCGAGCTAAATCACCTTCCCCTCAACGGCTCACATATGTGATTTCCATGGACTGTAAAAGAGGAGGGAATGATGTTTAAATGTGGGTGGGTGAGTTGCTTGCTATTCCACGGGCTGCATGGAATTGGAATGTCAACTTATGTCCTCATGTCTGCCAGGTTCCACGCACCAAATGCATGCAGTGCACTGTATACTACACATTCATGTTGCACTTAGTCAAAGCACTTTAAAACGACAATAAATAAAAACACACTATTTTTAAGAGTGGTATAATAGGCATATTAGTATATTAGAAGGTTTTGTTCACACAACCTCAGGTCTTGATTTGATAGCACTTTCATCATGGATGAGACCTGCTTCAAATGTTCAAAGCATGTTCAATTCAGGGCAGATGTGGGTGGTCAATGTTCTCCGTTTCCAGTGGGGCTGGATGGTACGCAGCTCTTGAGTCATGGCCTTCCACCAAGACTGGATGGTTCACGACGATGTCCCTGAAGTAACGGTCATGGTGAAGCGAACCTGATGAAGCACCTGATGAAGCACCTGATGAAGCACCTGATCCCATCCAGGATCCAGTCTTACCTTCTCAGGTTCGGTACATGGATCTCCTAAGACCTTGCTGGTCTACAGAACAGTGAGACACCTGCTCACAGTACGGGTACGTAGATCATACGCAGATTCCAGGCGAATGTGTTGTGTGAACAACCGGGGAGTTGGGCGAATGTGTCGACCAGATTGAAGCAGATATGTTTGCTTACCTCAGCGGCAGATTTTTATCGACTCATGACAATCTTGAGCGATTACTGGTACAATGTACTTGTGCATGCTGAAGCTTTGGGTTTGTGGTGGTCCAGCATCACATTTGCACAGATCATGGGTCACCTGAGTCACCTCGATGTGGGAAGATGGGGTTTGCGAACCTATCTTGGCATGTTGTGCGTGATCTATGGAACTGACAAACTGGACCTGGTAAAAGTGTCTTGAGATCGTAGATCTTCAAGGTCTTCAGATGGAATGTAACTGTGTTAATCATGGCAGACCCTGCAGAGGTCAGCCTCAGATGTGACCATGCTGCAAAATCCTTGCAGTTTTTGCTGGACTCACCGATTACGTACGAGAAGCGTTGCCCGAAAAGCGTTGCCACCAGCCTGGCGAGAAGTCGTTTTGCAGGTTGGGGAACACTGACATGCATGAACTCAGAATCCTACAGTGCAGACATGTTCAAAGCAACGCAACTGGCAGCCTGGCCGGTGATAGACACCCTGCCTAAAAGGATTATTTACCATAAGATGCCATAAGTATATTGTGTGTACATTTTTTTGCTGGTGTACATCCCAATGTCCCGGGCTCTTTTTCACTTAGAAATGGCCTTCTTGTTCACCATGTCATCCTTGCGACGCATCAACCGGCTGGTTTGAGGGGCACCATGTCATCCTGTCTTGTTTTCTGGTCCGATGGTCTTTCTTCCCAAGTTCGGGTGCATAGTCTTTATGTCCTGACTCCACAGCCGTGGTTTGAGGAACCATATGATGATAGTCCATATAATACATTGTTGATACACCGCAAGGCTTCTTTTGTCGGTGCCAATGATACGTATCGGTGGTCAGCCGATAGATCCATACCCTTGTGGACTGTTGACTGCGGTCCCACGCAAAGCGGCTTCTCGTGAGTGTCTGGCTACTCGTGCGCCCTCGGACAGATCCGACACAAAGATACAAAAAGGATTTTGCTGCAGTCGTTGCTGAGGCCATTCTCTAAGGTATATGAGAGTATGGCATGGCCACGAAATACATGCAACATATATATTTGTTGCATGCTTATCTGATTATTCTCCCGAGGTAGAGCTTGAAAACCGGCTGACCACTTACTACCCACTGATCAGTACGTTCTCACTCGGACATGAAGCGGACCAGAACCCAACAAGAACCCAGAACATCCCAGAACATGAGTATCAACACATCGGCTCGCCGACGGGGTGAAGTCGGACGACGTCTCTCGTCCAGACCCGTCGACGACGCGCGGGAAACGGGAAGGTGGAAGCCGAATCCCCCACAGGAATCGGAAGAGATGTGAGAGAAACGATGTGGTTTTCTTTTCTTTTTTTTTTTACAGTTTCAATCCCCAAATGCGAAAAGGAAAACAAAAACATAAAAAAAGCACACAAACCTTGGGGGGTTTATGGTATGTTATGGTTTTCTTTTTCTTTTCAATCCCGGGGGGGCATGGTTGGCCCGAGCAGCGCCGAGCAGCAGCTCCGCAGTTCCTGGTGGCGGATCGTCGAGCCGCAGCCTGGGTGGCCGAGAATGGGGCGGTGAAGAGACGGGCGGGGTTCGAACTGTGAAGGGCGTAATGCAGTGCTTCCCTTTTTCTTTGAATCAAATAGTAATTGTATATAAAGTTGTATTATAAATCATATTAGGTTTGAATATATAGATGTAAAAAAGAAACACATATATATATATTTCTTTACAACCTAGAGAACCTGAGCGTTGCGCGCCGCGCAAAATGAATGGCTGCCGTCAAAACCCGTTTCACCCTGCAACCGGTCAACCGGTAGGTCCCCCAGTGCGACCCACAGCCGTTGCTTGATCCGAGTGACTCATCGTTTTCATCCACCCACCAGGTCAGACGTCGGGCTTCATGCTTCAACCAATGCGCGAAGCACCAGACAGACGACGACGGAGATCCAGAAATGACCGAAGCCACGGCCAGATGTTTTAAAGCCTGGGCGAGGGCAGAGGTAGTGAATTTACTGCTCATTAATATATCATTAATTGTTAATGTTAAAGATAGATATAATACTGGTATTGTAAGTGCATCATACTAAAATGCATTCACTGTTCTTCTCAAACTTCCTTTTTCCAGGTGGCAGTTTAGTTCTAAGAGTAAGTTGGAGTCAGTAAGACTCTCTAGTCAGCAAGAAAACAAACAAACAACAACATGAGTAGGTGACGTACTTCAAGTGTTGTCCCCTGCGCTGGATGCACATTTTCCCACACTCCATCGTTCACGGACGAACACTCGATCGGACTGGAACATAATATACCTGCATCTTCCAACTATGCAACATGTTTGTCTTTTGGGTGGTGTTTGGAATGAAAAGGCAGATCGTTTGCCTAGTTGGAAGATCCAGGAGTTTATACGTACCTATACATTGAAACGACCCCATCTTAGGTCACTATGTGCCAGTTCCATGCAACTCGGTGTTTGCGGATGGATTTGGGCCAATCTCAAACTCCACGTGCTGAGGTGGATCTGAGCCTCGGCCAAGATCGGCTTCAGAGTTATGTTCCCAGTCAGGGGCACCCGGTGCTAGTGAAGAGACAGCGAAGAGACCGGGATGATGATGACAGGGAGCTTGACTTGTGAACAGGGGAGTAGAAATGAGTTCGTTGGTTGCACCGGCTACGTAGAAGACTCAACAAGGTGTAATAGATTTGTTGCTTGCTGAGCTACTGAGGAGGGATGAAGAACCAATGATGATTTTGGTCGCTTCTAGTGAGGAAATGTGTTTTTCATTTAAGGATGTCAAGTCGCTCGGAGTCATGGAGAAAGTCGAGGAGTGGAGACCAGCGGAGAAGTTGGGTCCACCCGCCCTCTTTGGTGAAGGATGTCAATATATTCTGTACCAGCACCCGACCTCACAGGTCAACACCTGCCACTTTCAAGTCTCCAAAAGCCACCAGAGGGGACCTGTTGGAGGGTGGTAATTGTATACACTCTTATTACTCTTTAACTTTCTAGCCAACTTCTAACCAAGTTTACTTTTATATACTTGTAATAGATGTCTTGCCTACCTGGCTGTCTAAACTCAGCTAAGCACGGAAAAATCATATATGGGTTAGTTTTACCCTTTCTTCAAACATATGACATGGTCCACTTCAGCATCCTCCACATCACCACGTTCGGTCCAGCGGTTGGGAAGCAAACCGCCAAGCGGTCGCTTCGGTCCTCGGGACGGAGCCCGCCTCGTCGCTGTGGACCGAAGGTGCACCTGGTCGTTGCCATGCCTTAGACATTCGGAGGCGGAGCCCCGCGGGCGGTCCAGCCCGTTGCGGCGGAGAGCAGCGTTTTGAATGGTTTTTTTCGACCAAGGAAACGGGCAACTCTGAATGGAGCCAGGGGTCTTGAAGATTTGATCCAAGTGAAGCATGTGAAACCCAATGGGGCATAGAGCGCCTTGTCTCCGCCCATGTTAAGCTCTTTAAGTTTCGGTTGAAGGCCATCGCGGTCGTAGGTTGGAGCATGGGTCCTGGTCATGGCCGTGGCTCCTTTGGGTCAGATCGTGGAGGGGCCCAAACACGGAGATCGCAATGAGTGGTCCAGGGAATCCAGGTTCTTTGGGGTGTTTGGATGGTGTGGAAGGTGTATAATTATATATATATACATATTTTTTAATATTTTTTATTAATCTAATATATTATAGGATTCATAAAATGATCTGATATATCATATATACCTGTGTATATATAATTGATGTTTTGCAAGCTTTGCAGGATTGGATCCAGCTATATGTGCCTCTCACGCTTGTGAGCACGTTGCGGTGGTCACGCGCCAGGGCGATCAACGCACAGGCGGCGCAAGGCAGGATGTGACGTTGACGCAGGAGGTGAATGTTCTGAGCGGTTCCTTTTCTTGGAGAGTGCTCACTGGCGTTATTGGTTCTTCCTGGCCGAAATGAGAGCCTAGCTCGTTCGAAGCAATTTATGACAGATCAGCCAGTTCAGCCGGTGTTTTTTCCACTCCTGTTCAATTTCACGAGGAGTCGAGCAAGATGGGCAATTTGGTTTTATACTATTATCGAATTGTGTTGTTTTATTTCTATTTCTCTACGTGTTACTTCTGTGGCTTTTGCCGTTTGGGGCTTCTGTGGAGTTGGCTTTTGGCTTCGGTGGCATTTGAGGCTTGTGGCTTGTGTGACTTTGGGTTGGTTTGGTTTTGATGGCTTGGACTTTTTGTGGTTCTGGTAGATTTTCAGGTGTTGATCACATCGTTTAGTTGGCATTTTGCAGCTTTTTGGTGGCTTGGCACTTGGTTTGCTCTTCGGTATGAGGCTTTGTGCCCAACCCTGCCCTCCAGCTTTTTCAAGCCAAGCCAGTTCCAGCCAAACCCCCAAAAAAACAGAAGAACTGACTAAACCACAGCCGACCTAAAGCCAAGTGCAAGCAGTTTAGGGCAGGGGATGCCCCCTCACCACCACTGAAAAAACTGCACCCCCAGGACAACAGCGCTGGCAACCTTCCTAAAACTCCATAGGCTAGAAAAACCAAACAACCATTGGAGCAAAGGAACACCAAACTAACATTGCAGTCGTTGTTGACGGGGGACGTTTCAAGTTGGTTGTGAAACAGATAGAGGAGTCGTTCGCTCCTAGTCAATCTGCCCAAACCGAAACCCACCTACTTCCTTGTGTTGGCTCGGCCCTGGGCGCCCAGACCCCCTTTGACGGCGGTCAACAATGTCTAACGGCTTGGCGATGAAGCGCCGGCCTATGATCTACCATGCACGGTAGTCGATGGTCGTCATCTCTTAGGGTATCAAGATGTGTAGCTGTGCTCTCCTTTCCGGGTTTATACCCGTTTGTGTCCACCCAGACGATGGATGACAGATCACTTCCTCTACGGATTACTTTTCTTTTCCAGTTCGGCCACTCTCGCCTCTGGCCGTGTGACACGTTCCTGGGCCGAAACCCACGAAACGGCCACCGTTGCTAGGCCAAGATCAGTTGGGGCACCTGGCACTCCGTTCCGTGATGTTTGCCCAGACCATCCGGACTGGAAGATTTACATTGGGATTGGGGTAGTTTCAGGGATCTTATAGGATGTTTTACATTCCAGTCCCATGGATGGTCTGGGAACTGGGCACCCCTTGGATGGTGCTAGATGGTTTTTCTAATTGGGGTAGTCTGAGTTGTGTGTACTCTTGGAAGAGACGTAGTACGATATACTGTACATCACATGGATTTTGAGTCCTCCAAACGCGTGACTTGACCCACAATTACCGAGAACCCATCCTGGAATATCCTGAACCTGTTGATAGGAAAAGTCCAGAGTTTGGATGTTTAGTGCTGCAAAACCGGGGTCAGCCAGATTCTACGCATCACAGAGTGAGGGTCGACCATGACATGGTGGACAACATTACCAATTCTGCACCGCCTTGGACCCACATGGTAACTTGACTCGACCACTGCCAGGGAGGCAAGATGCTGCTTGAAAGACTAGGAGGCTGCTACTACTGCTACTACTACTACCACCACTACTACCACTGCTACCACTACCACCACCACTACCGCTACTACTACCGCTACTACTACCGCTACTACTACCGCTACTACTACCGCT
>CAXAMN010021112.1:336034-354683 GCA_963970005.1 Durusdinium trenchii | reverse complement strand
TACTACTACTACTACTACTACTACTACTACTACTACTACTACTACTACCGCTACGTATACTACTGCTACTACCGTTGCTACCACTACTTGTTTTTTTGTGTTTTATCTTTTCCAGGTGGTTCAACACCCCTTGCCTTTCCCCAATTTGCCTAAGATCCACGCGGCGCTGGTCCATCCTGGATTTTTCGGAGGCGGGAGACCCGACCGTTTCATCGGTGGCACATCCAGCCCACCGCCGCTTCCACCGTGGGAGTTCCGGTGGAGAGCGACTTCCGCGGTCCACGGTTGATCAGGTTGGCTGCATGCTAATGCATGTCACCATGTCTTCACATGTTGTCACACGTGACTCGTGACCAAATGCCGAAAGTCACCAAGGGGGTTCACCCTCTCTTTGATCGTCACATATCGTCACATCTCTCATATAGTCTCTGCAACCCACCTTGGTTTGGTGGAACTTTTCAATGTTCGGTGGACAACATCTTCCGAGGCTTTCACTGGCTGGCGATGCACTTCCCTGTTTGCTTCGTTTCAATTGAATCGTGTGTGTGTGTGTGTGTCCATGTGTACCCCATGTTTGCTGCCTAGACACAAGAAAGGGTGAATGACACGTGTCCTCGTCACAAAAATGATATGACTTCCATATTGAGCCTTTGGTTTTCTACTGGCACCATAAGTTCAAACCGGATATCGCAAGAGGACGCCCCAATGGGGACCGCTTGGCTTCAAGCATGGTAACTCCCTAGGGCTAAATTGGCTTATAAATACCTTTTTCAGACCTTTAGGGAGTCCTCCGAACCCTATAGGTCTACATGGTTTACCCTATAGGTCTACATGGTTTCAGTTCCTTTACCTACTGGGCCTACTTCAACCCTTCAACCTATCCCAAACACCGCGGAGCCTGTAGCGTCAGAAGCACTCTCCGCCCGGAAGCCGAGGTGCCCCGACCTCCCCTCTCTCGACGGAACATGAGCCAGCCATCCCACGGGTAGGTGTTGGAGACGGTGCCGCGCTTCGGGACGAATTGCAGCAGTTGCTCCTTCGAGTTGCATGACCTTTGGCAACGCTCGCTCGGGCGGCCCAGGACGAACAAACCACACGGACACGCGGTCCGGCGTTTTTGGGACCGGTGAACCCCCGGGGAGCAGAAGTAAGGCGAGACTGGTGCGTTACGGACGTCCGGCATCGGTGGTTTGGGGGGATGGCTTTGTTTTTGGGGTGGTTGGCTCTTGAACATTTTGACAAGATCCAGTCAACTGTTCAAGAAACACAGTTGTATCATGTTGTACCCTACCATGTTCTACCCCACTCAAAGGTCTTGCACAGAGCCTCAACAAATATATCAATGTGCTTACAAGCTTCGCCGAACATGCCAGTCCCAAACATTCCATGGGACTGGAAAATGTTCAGATGATTTCCATTGTCAATCTACATGATGCAATGTAAATATGAATATTTACAGTATGCAAATTCAGGATGCTTTCAGGGCTTTCAGGGTGAAACCCTGGGGTCGTAATTACGGGGCGGCTTTTCTCACTTCCCATCGGACTCTTTGGGCCGAACGAGCCGAGGCCACGGCACGTGGTGGCTCGATGCTCCGAACGCCCGGGAGACCTGATGCGAAGCCGAACGTGGTTTGGGCGGGATACCACAGAGCCGAATCCGTGGCTGCACGGACTCATCTTAAAAGGCCGGATCGGTTTTGGGGCAGGACACCGGCCGTTTTTGGGTGGTCTTTGCCAGGTTAATTTTTTTTGGTTTCCGGGTTTCAGGGAGCGAAGAAGAAACCACGTTGATGCACAGCGGGCTTCCTCAGGGGGATCCAAGTGTGGTGCATGTATTGTGCATTGTTGTCACCGGACTGTTCAACATTTTGGTGATTGAACTGGAAAGTCCAAGCCTTCTCGATCCATGGTCACCATGCCGAAGTTTCAAGAAGCGGGGCCGAGCAACTTGAAACAAAGGCAGATTCAGCACAAGTCCGCAAGTCCGATTGCCACCATCCGCCCGCAGCCTCGTTCACTCTTCCGAAGAAGACCGGGAAGTCCACCAGGCCCGTGTGAATGGCTCCGCCAGCACATGCTTGCGGATTTACCGCATGCTTTTGGATGATCCACCGCCATCTACCACGTTTACCATCGTTTACCTTGGACATTTTCAGGGGTTTATAAACATATATATATACCTTTGGGTGGTGCTGGTAAAAAATCAAAGGTACCTTGGACTAGTTGCATGTTTTTCCCCGTGTGCCTCCGAGAGATGTTCCTTTTCCCGCCATTCTTGAAGCTCGAGCCGGGGAGCTGGGAGTCATTCTGAGAATGTTTGGAATCAAGTAATTAGGTCTTACAACGGGATGAATTATACCTGCACCACCCAGTTTGGGTGGTTGTTGGATGGAACATACATCTTCAGGGGAGTCTATTAACCAGCCGATCTAGGTGGGGCTGGTATAAAATCAAAGGAGTAGTGTGCACTTGTTTGTCGAACAGGTGAAGTGGAGACTTTGCCTTGCAAGTCGGCCAGATAAATCTGTTTTGTGCACATCAAACATGCGAGTTGTGTTTCAACAACTTCTCCAAATTATGCAAACAAATGAAGATGAGCTTGGATCTCCTCATCTACATAGGTTCCGCTCTCCTGCTCTATGGATCAAAACCCAGACCAAATCAGACATACAGAAAAAGCCTTGAATTCTCCAACATTCTGAGACACTTGTGATGCCACTTGCAGAGACAAAGAATGAGAACGATATCAAGAAGAAAGGATGCACAAGGTGAGTTGCGGTCAACTTGCTCTCGTTGATTTGAAGAAAAATCCCAGAGACTGCTGCGCGTGTTTGAGGCACAGCTTGCCCACCTCGAATCGTATGCCATAGTCCCTCTTCCACAGTTCACAGCCATGAAAAAAGGATATGGGACAAAGACAAAGAAAGCACATATTATATAAGACATTCTACCAGGACCATCCAAAGGGTGTCCTGGCTGGACTACCCTACCCTACGATCCGGGATTTCGAGCCAGGACACCCAGATACGATGGTCCAGGTATGTGTGAAAACATGTAAAGACAATTGCCAGCACCACAGAGTTCGAGTGGTTTATAGACAACCCTGACTATGCATTTTACTTCCAATCACCACCTACTCCTTTGTGGTCCTGGTGAAGATCTGGTCTTTTGTGATTCGCCCCGGATCCAAGGCGAGTACATAGCCTTTCACTGCGTTTGCCGTCGGGATCAGGCGATCACGGCGGGAGAACGGACAGAGAACAGACTGTTTTGTTTAGAATCACTGGTCCATCAGACGTCTTCAGGGCCTATATGGGCCTATATGGGCCTATATGTTCAGATCTGGTTGTAAAAAGCATTAATGTATAAGTCAAAATGTTGGTTGAGTATGGTTGAATGATTATTTAGGATGCCAATATTGTTTTGATGTGTAATTTTTTAGGATGATTATTTGGAACGACATCGGAACGACATCGCCGGCTTGAGCTCCGCCGGGACCTTCGTCCGCGCCTTCGACAAGATGCATTGCTGGCCCGGCGCCTTCAGCATCGTCAATGGCCTGCCGGTTGCTGAAGATATGGGCGCACCCCGGCTGCTACGCGGCTACAGGCCGTCCTATGTCAAGGACGTCACAGGCGTCAGGGAGTATAGTGATCCTGGCGTTCCAGGAGTCTCCCTGCTTTTTCGCCCGGGGGACACCCAACCGTTACAGGTCACCCTCTCCGTCACTGGAATGACCAGCCCCGTCCACATTGAGCGGAAGTGGCACGCCGCCAGCGGCCTCCCCAACTTCCCCGACATTGATCTTTTGCCCGCCCACGGCTCTTATGAAGGCGGGTGCACCCGCGGCCACCTCGTCGGCTTGATTCTTCGAGTTCGCCGCGGACCCCTTGACCCGCAAATTCGTCACCACCCCCACGGCCTGGGGAAACCAGCCCGCCGACATCAACGACGGCGCCTACGCCGTCATCGAGAGGTTCTTCGCCCAGGTCATCCACAGCGGGAAGGAGGCTGGCATATGCGACGTCTCGCTTACCGGCTACGTGAGCTGGGGCGGCCGCCGCCGGCCCGTCGTCCACGACGGCACCGTCGTCAGGGACGCTGGCAGTGCACCCAGTGTGTACACCTTGCGGTTGGTCTGCGGAGGCTACGACTTGGTCTGCTCCGTCGACTACAGAGGGAGGGCCTTCGCCTCATGCAGATTGTTAGTCCAGCACGGCGACGACGTCCGGGACGCACCAGGGGGGCCCTTTGGCTCTAGCTTTGCGCAATTCAGGTGGTTCAGCGACAGCCACACCATTGACGCCAACGGCGGTTTCAGCCAAATCTTCTCCGAGGACCTCATCCGCGTCATGGTCCGCAGGGACGCCTCAGTCCTCATCGTCGTCAAATTGCTGGAGTGCCAGAGGGGCTGCGAGGACTTGCGGCGGTGCTACTCCGTCGTCGGCACCGAAACCACCGACAGCTTGGCCTTGATTGCCGGCATCGATTCCCGCGGGTTCCACGTCTCCAGCAGCAGTGTCTCGTGCGTCATCTTGGGCATCGACACCGAAGGCTGCGAGTACAAGTGGTCGACCCTCCACAGCGCCAGCAGCGTCGTATAGCCGCGTCTGCACCGGCGCTGGCGAACCTGAGGTTGAGCTCCTCGGGGGGTTTTTCTGCAGCTTCAGTGAGGTCGCCTCCGAGAACGACTTCACCGCGACGGGCAGCGTCTTCACTGTCTTGTCGCCGCGCGGAATCAGCGCGGGCTTCTTCGACAAGGGCGTCTTCTGGTCCGCCGACCACTGCAGCGGGGACGGCTTCGTCTTCATCAAACCGAAGCGGGTCGACTTAGGCTTCATAAAGATGCCCTGGTTCGACGTCTGCCCTGGTCGACGTAGTGGGCTCCTCCGGGGGCCCCATCTACACGGGCACCGTCGGCCAGGACGCCTGCGTCGTCGACGTCGTCGCCAGGCGCACGTCACACGACGGCCGCTGCGTCGTCGGCAGTGTTGGACACTTGCCCCAGGACTATGTGTCCTCCCTCTCAACTGGCGAATACAAGTTCGGCGAGATCGCCATCGACTGCGGATTCGGCAAGACCGCCGTGATAAAGAAAGTGAATACATGTGAATACCTTGGCCACGGACGAATCATCTCTCGTTGCTTGAGCTCGGCTTCCGCTTGTTTCCCGCGTTCGAGCTGGTGAGGCGGTGTGTCTCAAAGCCTCAACCAGTTGGATGCAGTGTTTCTCCATGAACTGCCAGGTGGTGCTTTTGGATATGTATGGGTAATGTATATACCCGGGCCCCCTAAGGGGTGTCCAATTATAGCTGCTTAGAGGTTAAGGGATGTACATTACCACCCCTTAGGGGGCCCTGGCATAAGTTCAACCTTTTAAATGGGATGATTCTTTGCCCACGGACGAACATTTTTTTGTTTGTTAGTTGACACCAGCAAGCAGATCGGCTTCTTGGCTTCTTTGTCATACCTGGACCCTGGATCTTCAGTCCGGCACTTTTACAGGGTCCGGCGCCGGACTTCCAACTCCGGCGTTTTTCTGAATTTGGTCCGGCAGTTTTTCCAAGTCACTTGAAACGTGGATTCTCAAGGCTTTGCATTCTTTGTGGCTTGCATTTCTTTGAAGGTAATGATTTGCTTACAAAGTGTGCTCGTTTGCCTGTTCCGCTCTTTTCTCATTCCACCGGTTTCAGCATGGTTCACACTGGATCAATCAGATCCGTTTCGGTGATCTTCTAAATGAAACCGGATGAAAATGGTACAGTGCGATGCACGTGTTGAAAGACCCAAGTGGGTGTACCTAAGCTGAAAGAACATAGGCAAAGATGTACTCCCATTGTTTCAGGATGTCGGGGCGCTGGGATATAATTAGTTCTAGTTGCGCAGGCTTGCAGAGCCTGCCGGACAAGTTTTGGGCTGTGGAACATGTGTTGTTCAGAACCTCTATGTTTTGCAAAGAAGTTCCAGAAAAAACTACTCGTGGCGCATGGCAGTTTGCTGGTGTATGATCCAACCTTTTATCATCTCTGTTTTTCAGAATCTTGGATCCGGATGTTTTTTCAGGTCTCCGGCGCTTTTTTCGGAATCCGGCGGAAAATGTTGCCGGATTGAGGTCCGGCACTTCTTCCGCCCAAAGGAGGATCCAGGTATAGTTTATATAACCTTTCTGAGTAATTAGTAGTCATGTTGCCTCCCGAGAATCTCTCAAGCAAAGACCCCCAACTACCTGGTTGCTTTAAGTGACTCTTTGAGATCCCCGGTGCTTCCGTCACCTCTGGTCGCCTAATCCCAAGGGTGGCCAGCTAAACATCTTTAAAACCCTCAAAGGATCACCTTGAACAAGCTGGCTACACAAATTAATGATAATATGGAACTACAAGACATATATCCCTAATAATGCCACTATCACCCGGCTAACGCAATGCTACAAGACATGACATGAATGTTTGCTTGATGGTTTGTCTTTCATGATTTAGCCAAAGATGCCTACGAGATGTTCTTGCGCACCCAGCCATTGGCTGCTTTCTTGGCCCCATTTCGCAGGGCTCGCTGGCCCGTGGAAGTAAGGTCAACCGACGGTCAAACCAGAAACAAACCCATGTGGATGTTCTGGAAAATGGGATCTTTCCCCAAACTACTACTTGTTATGTAAAGGCTTGAAAGGCTCTCATTTGCCATCCCGGATCCACCGCTCATGTTTAAGAAGGTGAGCGGGGAGATACTGTCATTTAGGGCTGCAGGGTCCAGTCGTACCTTCTGCGAAGTTAGGACTGGATTCCTTAAGGCCCTATTGTCACAACCATTTGTTTCTGGTTGGGACTGGCGAAACCCAGGAATGGAGTAGATGGTACCCACTGAAAAACCATAAACCCGGGACAGGTTGCGCTTGGAAACACAGGAAGCACCGATCGAACAGAGGATCCAGGAAAGGTTTTTGTAAATTTAGTAAAGTCGTTTTACTTCAGGTATTTGTAAATTTAGTTCTATAGAATGAAGTCAGACACTTGGCATGTCCGCTTCCTTGGCATGTCCTATTCGATGTGCTTCGATCAACATCGATCCACGGTCGACGTGGCCAACGGTCGTCGGGCTCAGCGAGGTCTTGGCACTGCAACGTGGCTGGCGCTCCTTGGGCGAGCACGCGCTTTCGGTGGCCTCAGAGGTGCGGGACTCCCGCAACGGTGCCACCGGTGGGGTCAGTCTGGTCAGACACGGTGGGGAACGGGTTGGTTGTTGCTGGGAGAATCCGGACATGGTCGGCGCCGAACGAACAGAGTCACAAAAAAAAGAGGACATGGATTGAAGTTGGACAAAACGTGCAGAACACGGTGTCATGGGAGCTGGAACGACATGGAGCCAGCTGGAGAAGAACACATACTCCTGACCATCCGCAGAAAAACACCTACAAGACTGGAGAAGAACAGTCGACAGTTCGTCAGAAACGGTTGTTATTTTTTGGTTTTGCCAATTCCATTGGAATCGCATCATCAACTTTCAAGCCTGTGGATGTTTGATTATGTTGGAATCTGCGAACCGCTTTTGGGAACGGCCCATACTGCATAGAACTCCAACAACTTTAATATCTCATTTGGTAGATGGACAACATGGAAAATCATTTGTAGACCCTCCTAGCTATTTAATTTGATCATGTTCATGCAAAGGAATTACACAAAAAACTACGTCACGCGATCCTCTCACACGTAGTAAAAAAGGGTGTTTGAAGGAGGCATCTCCTGTGGATCATCTCCAGGCGCAGTTGCTGGAAGCTCTGGAAAGGTGAGCTTCGATCTGAAGCGCCGCTCGTGGTGTTTGTTTTTTTTCCCGCCTCTCGTTGGGGGGGGTACCTTGTTGACCCCAGGGGCGTGGAACGGAGAAAGGCGCCCAAAGATAGAAAGAAACAGTGCGAAACTGGAGTGTGCGACACTCGAACATGTGGAAGATGGTCTTATGATGTCCCATGTGGCTGGTCATGGCACCCAGACCCCGTGGCGTAACCCGAATCGGTATGTCTTCACATTCGTTGGTCGTTTGTTCATGTGACCGGTGGTCAACGGGTGGGCCCACCCCCGGTGCCATGACCCACAGCCAATGTGAAAAAAGGTCGACCTGTTTGGGCCTGAGACGAACCGAAAAAAACGGCCATTGGGGTGGTTGAAACGGGCTCGTTCTATAGGCAGAGAGAGAACCGTTGTATATTCCATACATGGAATGTTCGAGTTCGATGATCAACAACCAATATTTGCAGTTCCAGAGTGATTGTTGCTTTGTGCCGTTTGGCTACCGGACGATGTTGATGAACAGATCAAACATATGCCATGTGCTTGAGGAGTCTTTCAGGGAATCAAGGAACACTGAGATATTGATCTTGCAAATTCTGCAGCCCAAAGAAATCCATGCCACGGGATTCAGCTTAAAAAAAGAACAAAGCATCCTACTACCCATCTCACTACTGGTCAATGACTTGTCATCACTAGGCTTATCAGGGGACGATATGGTGCCCTCGCGCCTCACGGTCGAACAAAGTCGGACGGTCGATGGGATGCCTGAGTTGCAAGGGTGCGTTCGTGCGCACGCAGATGGTAATGGAAACTGGAAGCTCAAAAGCTGGTTGCAAGGGAGGAAGATCCTTAATTGGGTCTATGTTTCGCTTGTCAATGGTTTGTCTAGACTCTCTGAAGTGTTGTTTGTTTTTCAGAAACAATTTGAAAGCGAGACTAGAGGGATCAGATCATTCTTGAGGTTACTGACATTAAGAATCCAAGAGCTATGTCCCCGTCAGCGGTCCCCTTTTGTTTGTTTGTGGCCCGTGGGGCCTGGGTGAACTGGGCGTCCTACCGGGGACCTCTGGTCGATGGCGTTTCTTCTAGGAACTATGCTTGCAGAACTCCCATCTTCAAGGTCACCATGCTGAGAATGGGGCAGAATGGGGCAGATGGTCATAAGCTCCACCCTGAGAAAAACATAATGTGTCGAATGTGTCCCGTGAAAGCTTGGGGTTTGCTTCGGGTTCTTGCTGCAAGTCCGTGGTCAGATTGTTTGGTCCTTCCGATCCTCTCCGCCGTTGATTGCTGCGAATCGGTCTCCCAGTGTCGTGTGTCCAGCAGTCGCTCTACAAGATGATCGCTATTCCCTGGGGCTCCAACCATATCCTCAGGTGATTAGACCTCCCAAACCCACCCCAACCATCTTCTCAGGAGGTGGTCGGAGCCCTAGGGATTATTGAGAAAGGCTTTCTTGAACCAAGACACCTGCCAGCACCACGGATTCCGAGTGTCCATCAATATATAGCCCGAAAAGAGGTCTTTTGGGGTGTCTATGAACCACCCCTTCCGTGGTGCAGGATCATCATCATCATCATCATCATCATCATCATCATCATCATCATCATCATCATCGTCATGATATCATCCTCATCCTCCTCTTCCTCCTCCTCCTCCTCGTCGTCGTCGTCGTCGTCGTCATGGGATTCATAGTTGCCCCACTTTGCAGATCCTCGGGTCCTTTGGAAGTTCTTCCTTCATTTTAGACAATCCTCTTAGAATCAAAAGAATGGATGAACGTCCCCAATTAGGGACAGGCGTAGACAAACACACTGTACACACACACACACTCTTTCACGTGCCGTGCGCACATGACGAATGGAACCACTGAATTCCATCGCTGTCGCTGAATTCTGCTGCCCACCTGTCGGACGGTCCTTTTTTGTGGGGCTTTGAAGAGCCGGGACAAGCGTTACAAGACAATGATCACCCTGCAAGTTGAAGACTATAATTGCAAAGAATGGTCTTTAGGTGAACCAACAAGGAATTTTCTTTACTTCAGTCGAGCAAGATATAGTCTTTGGACTTCTAGGGAGAAGTGTTTCTGTTGTTTGCTGATTGATGTAGTCAGGAATCAGGGCCCCGCTCCAACTGTGGTCGCGAGAAAAGCTGAAAAGAGTATCTTTACATGCAGGTGACACGGGAGTGGCTTGTACCCGCTCTTGCACGGAGCTCCAACATACCCAGGCAGGTAGATTGCCGCAGTTCATGCTAGAGCCTATGGTAGATGATTGATGGAGAGCTGAAACCGTGCTGTGGCAGCAAGTGAACAGCCCATCGATTACTTGCAGAACCGGTTCTTTCAATTTGCAGAGGCACCCTCGAGTCAACAAACAGGGTTTGTCAATAAACATCATTCCAAAACCCTGGAAGAAGCACCAGGTACTCCACCTCCAAGCCCCACAAGCTGGTGCATCCACTCCTCCTCGGAGTGGATGTGGAGGGAGCAAAAACGAAACGACTCAGCCAGGTGCAGCCGCACTGTCCAGGAACTGAAAGGACTCAGTTTACTTCATCTCATACCTGGTTTTGCTTCAGGTGACTTTCTTATTTTTCCCAACGGGTAAATCCATATAAATCCACTTCTGCGGATGTTTGTCAGGTTCGTTACGCTTCCTTAAGCGTTTTGCTTAAGCATATGATCCATGAACACCGACATGATGGGTTGTGACCCACCATCTTCGCCCGACCAGTCCCAGCGAACGACCGACGACGCGCGAGTTCGGCACGCCCGGGTCCTGCACAGTCGTCGGTCGGGTGACACAGGTCTGAGAGTGAACCTGAAAAGGTGGCTAACTGGGAATGTGTGGTGGTGCAGCTTCATGCCGTACGTCGGAGCCGTACGTCGGCCCTTCAGCCTACGTCGGCTTGATTGAACATACACCAAACCCACCACCTGCACCACGGAAGGGGTGGTTAATGGACACGCTTTGACCTCTAATGATTGATGGACACCCGGAATCCGTGGTGCTGCCAGGTGTCTTGGTATGTCTTGGTCTATGCTTCTTTCTTCCAGCGTGCTTTTTGCTCCAGCCGGTTTCATTTCTTCCCGCGTCTCTGTCACGTAGCGGCACCCCCTCTTCCCCGCCGCGGACGGATCTCGGTCAGCAAAGCCTGAGCGATGTGCCGCCTCATGTCGGTGAGAAACCGCTCATGCACCAAGCGACAGCGAACGGCAGGGGCGAACGACAAGGGACAGAGAGATGGGCGAGAGAAACCAGGTGCTCAGAATATAATATAAACAAATATGCATGCATATATACAGTATATATATTATATATATACGATATATATATATAGCCGATTGCATGATATTGTAAAACTGTTTGGGTCCAAGCTGTGTGCATCTTGGGTAAGGTGTAGCAATGGATTGCCCAGAGCTCCAGCTATTGTTGAAGCAGCATGGCAATGGAACAGTCTCAGTGCGTAGTCCAGACACTCCATAATATATGGAATTACCTAGATTTACCCTCTAAAACCACCCCAATGTAGGCTAATATACCGAATGCCGATTTGTGTTATATAAGACTTCCCTACCATTCCAACTACCTCCTGAACAGGTGGTTGGGGTGGGTTTGGGGTCTTCAAGGTGGTTGGACCCCTCTAGGTCAGGTCTGTGTGTTCCTTTTCGTGGCCAACCGAGACCCGCAGACCATCTCGCCCCGGTCCAGTCCAGGTTGATCTCATCCGCTTCGGTTAGGTTCAATGGGGCCGTAGGGCCGGACATGGCCCGTCCGACATCACATCGCCCAGCTAGGGTGCCAGGGTGCCAGTGCCGAACCTCAGAATTGATATATACCTCAGAAATCTAGTATACTAGTATATTCCAGTCCATATACCTATAGCGTATACCTAGAACCTGATTGACCCCTGCAAAATGGAGCCAAAACATGGTCAAACTTCCTATCAAAACAGAGGTCATGTTTGGGTTCTAGGTACTGTATATATATATATATATGTGTTACTGTCACAGCGACCAGGATTCTGAAAAAGCGGTTGTTTGTTGTGCACTGTGCTTGGCGCGTGAGGAAGTTCATGATAGCGGCAGCCAGAGTAGATCAGGCCAGGAGAATAGGTTGGATCTCCTCATGACGGGTTCTTTTCCAGCTTTTGAATGTGACTTTTGGTGTGTCAGGCTAGTACCCCCTCCCCTTCTGTCCCTACAATTTGGTGGTGAGGTTTTGAAGATGCCGAGTATTTGAGTGTGCCCTTTGAGTGTGCCCATAGGGATTGGCCCATGGACACTGGGCTTGGCATGGACCTGACGGACGATGACTTCCTCTACAAAACGGGAGTGGTGAACTCAGGTTCCATGTGAGTCTCGGAAGTACCCGATCCTTGGCAGGGGTTGCTCCGCTCCACGGTGTTTTTTTGTTGGGCCTTCCACACAGGTGAAAGGGACTCGGTGACGAGCTCCGACTCGGCCCCCCAAGAAGTTGGTCAATGACCGAAATACTGAAGTGGGTCATGGAAGTTCACACCAAGGAAAAAGAGGAAAAAAGGAGGTGTTGGACGTACAGGATGGGTTTCTTCAACTCCTGGGATGTCCGGCGAAACGGTGCCGGGAAACGGGTTCTGCTTCAACCTGTCGAGCGTGTCAACAGACCTGTTCCATCGATGTCGAGGGCGGTCTGCCGTGCCTCGGCGATGCGGTCGTCGTCAGAAACAGAGAACTTGGACTGGACGAGCAGTGTTTCTGCCGGACCCAAGCTGTGACCCTTTTTTTTCTCTCATGGAAACCTGCTTTCGCGGAAGTGATGCCGGTTCATTCAGAGATCTAAACCTAGAAAGTCATTCGAGATTATGAGAGAGTTTAGCTGAATTTGTAACAGCGTGAGGTCTTGACTTCATGTGCCCCTTCATGTGCCCCTTGGAATTGCCTTTCACGCTGCAAGTGGGTTTTTTGCAATGTCCAAGAGCTGCTGCAGAAGTAATCAGCGTTGGATTTGACGGGCGACAATCAGATGTGAGATAATGTAAGTATGTCTTCACCTGCAACCATACAGTTATTTGACATTTATTTATCACTCCCTGAAACAAATCTTCGTGGTGAAGTGGATGGCATGACAGGCCCCGATGAAACGAAAGACCATGACATCCGAATACCCAACAGGTGCTCCCATCACTTCCATGATTTAGATTTGTTTCAGGGAGTGGCAATCTTTTCACTTGCAGAGCGAAGCAGATTTAGAGTGTTTGTGTGTGTGTTTAAACATGTTCTTTTTTGGCCACAGGCAAATACCTGCCTTTCCAAGAATTGTGTTAACAGGAATGCCCCCGAGCACCCTAAAAGACTTCGGGGTCATTCGATGTTCCCTTGTTTCATCCCCTGGAGGGTGGCGAATCTATAGTAATCAGTTGAATCATTTTGCCTAGATTCGTTTGGGTCCTCGATCGGCAATGCCACGAGACCCTGAGACCGCTTTTGCAGAGGTGACACCTGAGACCAGTGGTTGTTTCAAGTTCCACAATGCAAATGTGTTCCTCTTGTGACCAAGAAAGTGAGCTTCTTCTTACAGATGTGCCCTGTAAGGGGTGTGAAAGAAAACCCCAGTCGGGGTGGATCGCCTGCCCGACCTTGTTTCAATTATATTAATGCTTGGGCATTGGTTTTCCCCACCGAAACATGAACACGTGGAAAAAGGTTGGCCGGTGACGGTTATTTCCCAAGGATACTGAGGAAGTCAAGTGTATTTATTCACTTCTGTTTCGTGTGTTTCAATACTCAAGACATGTCTTATACACGTGTTTAGCACGTGTGTTTTGTTATGTTTTGTTATTGCATGTCACGGGTCAGGGGTAGTCATGATTTTATCATGTGTATATATATATATGGTCAAATCATATATATATATGTATATTTTAATCTTTGTACTCGACTCCACGTGCCTTCATTGGGTGAAGTTAAGACCTCAAGACCGTCGTCAGCTTCGGGTGCGACCCTCGCCCCAAGAAGAAAAAGGACTTGCGGGTTTTGAACCCGGAGGACCAACAAAGGATGGCTTGTGACGCTGGGAGACATGACCAACCAGGTGGTTGTTCCAGGACATCCTCAAAAGGTGGTTTGAGAGGGTTCTTGGCACCGTGCTGAGGGAGAATAATGCAGAATAGTACTGATGGCTAGGACCTACTAGCAGATTGTTGAGCCCGGGTCAGAAGTCACTTCTGATCCATCAGATCTGTTGGCAGGTTGAGTTGTAGGCGCTTGATTAATAGCCCTCAAAGGGCTTGCAACACCTCTTTATTTGGCGAGGTGTGTTAATCAAGAGTCTAAAAATGTGTTTGGGTTCACCCTCATGATGCTGAGGAAGTTCTGCTTCCACTGGGTGCGAACTCAGGTGCCTTCACCCTCATGTGATTTTCTGATCTTCCAGGTTTTGCTGATTGGGTGATTTGCTGATCTCCCCTGTGGGTGAATCCCCTTTTGTGGCATATGTTTGTTTGACGTAGTATCTACCTGGACAGCTTCGCGAGAGGCTGTGCGCCTTGCAACATCCAAGAAAGAAAGATCACCAAGGAAAGGAAAAGAAACGAAAGAGAGAGAAAGGAAAGAGAGACAGTTCCCTGACAGCCAATCAAAGAGATCCAAAGAGAGCAAAGAAAGGACAAAAGCAAACAAAAACACATCAAGAGAGAGAGAGAGAGAGCAGAAAGTCCTGGGGGCCAAAGCAATCCAGCCGTTCGCCCAGCCGTTCGCCGATCCCCAGGAGTGAACGATGGAGGTGGAGTGAACGAGCCTGCCAAGGTGAAGTGCTTGACCGTGGGACGTGAATGAACGAGACCCGTTTTGGGATGTTTTGGGGAGGCTGTTTCTTTTCATGTTTTTTTGTGGGGGAGCTGGTTCATGCTGGTTCCGTGCGGCGCAAGGTACAGGGTTCTTACAGGTTCACTACGTTTTTTTGGGGGGGACAAGCAGGTTCTGGCTGACTGGAGGGTCATGCTACCTTCTCAAGATCTCTCAAATGAAGACCTCAACTAATACACTCCGACTCACTAACATGGAAGTGTAAAACCCCCTGTTCGTAAAGGAAAGTACTGTAGTCTTTCGGAACAGATATTACCACTTCCATATTAGTCGGAGTGTACCTGGTTCATCAAAGTGAACCTTTGAGATCCCAGGTGCTTCGGTCTTCGGTCACCTTCTTTTTCAGCCCCTTATGGTCAGTTCGGGTCTACGGTGTGACGTTCGGCCACGAAGGGCGGCATGGTCAGTTCGTGGAAGCATGCAAGCAGTAGGTACCACATGATTCTTGGATCACATCATGTCAAGTCCGGATGCGGGTTATTTTTATTTTCCCCGAAACAGTGTGGGCACACTGAGGGGTTCTTATAGGTAGGAGAAAAGCAGCTGCTTTTTACATTAGGGTTGCTGGGATGAAGGTGACGACAAAGACTCAGGCAGCTTCGGTGGTGCATAGATCTACACCCCAAGGGCGATGCCAAGATTCAACGATGTGAAGCCAGACAACACTTGATTGTAGAGGATTCTTTGTGAGACTATATATAATATAGTTAAACTATAACTTTAATAGTTAAGCTGCTTAATGCCACATCTGCCAAAACCCTTCACACAATCTCAGGAAAAACGCCACATCAAACCCATTTTTTGGTCCAAACGTCACGCCCAAGCTCTACGTGACCGGACCGACCCAGGACCAGGTGGACGGTCGGACGTTGAAACGACGACCGCCGGAGGCACTGCCCAGCTTGCAGGGCGGTGGCCCTCCTCCCTCTTGGCACCTCGGTGGCCCGGGCGCGGTGCAGCGGGGTGTCCGTGGTGGAGGCCGTTGAACTCTGAGATGGAGTTCTGTTGAAATCTGTTTGCTGCACTCAAAAGTGGCCCTCAAAGTTGAAGTGGTGAGTCCAGCCCAAGTAAGCGGAGTCCAAACATCCGTTTTCTTTGGGTCATATCATGTCACTCTTTCGTTGGGAGGTTTGATTGAGAGTGCTTTTCTCCGTACCCAGACACTCCATGGGACTGCCATATATGCCACCCCATTGAGCCCCAAAACCACCCCAATGTAAGCATATATGGCAGTCCCATGCAGTGTCTGGAGTAGGCTGTTTCGTCAGACGTACCATTCGAATTGCCTCTTTATGGTTCTTGAGGGAGGATTGAACAGACCCAGCCTTCGCGAAGATGAACCAGTCTTTGTTGAAACTTGGAAGTCTTGACTTCCTGGCGCACCTGCGCGCGCTAAGGCGGTGCAGAGTTGGGCGTGCGCGCAGGCTACAGACCGTTTCTGGCCAGCAAGACATCTTGGAGCCAGCCATCTACTGTAGCGGTTTAGAGCGATGAGGTGTAGACTTTTTATCCAACGACCTTCAAGCCCTTAGATTCCAAATGGATGAATAGATCGGAAAAGCCTTCCCGGTGGGGGCGGCCAGGTCTTGCACCTGTAGGATGATGTGGGATGGACTTGAAACTGATAGCTTCTAATGGTGGGAACCAGAGTGAGGTCCTGGTCAATGAGTCCAGTAAAGTTCTTAGTCGCATTTCTCAAGATACGCGCACGAGTGGGGCCTGAAGATGTTTGGCAAGATCTTGAGTGTTCATTCCTTGACACACGAGGAGGTGATTTGTAATTCCTTAATTCAGGTGATCTAAATGTTGTTGCCCTAGAAAATGCTTAAGACGTTCATGGTCTTCATGGTCAACCCAACCCATATCTCTGGGTCTTCTGAGCAATGCTTTCAAAAAACGTAGCTCTTCTCTTAAAACGTCTCTTTCCCAAAGTCGTCCGTCAGAGATGAACACCGTGAGCCCAAACCCGGGAGCCTCAAGCCTCGCTTTGACCCGGTTAAACACGCGGACCCAGCGGCTGGGACGGGAGTTGAGAGTCGTTGGTTTTCGGCTGGGCGGCAGCGACCAATCGTATTGGGAGGAGAAACGTCAAACAAACACCTCGAGTTTCTATGCGAAGATTCAGAGTCTCGAAGTGCTGGATTTCAGACTGTCAGACATCCTGAGGGAATCCCTACGACATCCAGATGCCTATAAGCTGATACATGTCTGACAGATTGGTCAGTAGACAAAACGGCCAGAAACTGCTCGATGGTGAACAGCTGAGGCTTATCACCTTCGTATGAGGGAGTTGGATGAGGAGCCAGTTGAGCCCAACGAATAGCGGGGTTTGTCCCTGAAGGATCAGTACAGGCTACAGATTCAAAGATGTTCGATATTTCATACCCCAGATGTCCAGATGAGGTGTAGACTCAATGACTGGTGGGGAATCCGCTATTCCCCTAGCTTCGGTTTGGGTAGAGACGCTTTGATGATCAGTGGTTGTGAATGGTTGGGACAGGATGAAGATTGGGACTTCAGCTTAAAGTCAGTACGAAACATTATGGAACATGTGTATTGACTACCTGTGTGCTGTAGCGGAGCAACTGATTCTGATGATTTGTTAAAGGACATGTGCTGGGATGCAGCCTTAGTCACTTATAGTTGTTTCAACGCCAAAACCTTTACGACACTATAATCGTAGAGTAGAAATGAGACGAATCGATCTTTTTCGGTAAGATATAGATCTTGGGATATCTTGGGCATATCTACTTCTTTTCATCACAATGCTTTATCATACGTATGATCATCATATGACCTTATCATATGAGAATGTGCTCATTCATTCAATACACAGCTCTTTCATTTCATGGTTCTTCCTTCAAAACTTTGGCCAGGTCGGCCATGCGTCGGCCACGCGTCGGACAACCCCCGTGGCCGCACGAACATGACCGCGGCAAGCGGCCAAGCCGGCCGCGGTTGCACCGCGCAGAGCGCGCGGGCCCGGCGGCCACAGAAAAAGAGGCGGTTGAGAGAGGACAGATGCTCCATGTGACTGGAACATATCTGGAACTTAGGCCAAAGAATCAGTGAATTCACTTGGTCCATGTCCCTGGTTTTACTGGGCTAAGACATGGGTGATACAGATTCTTGGAGGATATCGAAGACTTGCACTTGCACTTGGCGGCCAAAGGGTGATTTGTCCATCGACATGAGGTTCGATGCTTCCACTCAGCAAGGGTTCGATGACATACCAGACGATGACGATTGGGGATGTCTCAACTGACCTGTAACACTCGGTAGACAAATGTACACTTTTTCTGTACTAGCTTGTCTAAGAGAAAGGCCTTTACGCACCATCATCATCCACTGCTACAGGGAATGGGTATACGGCGGTATACGGTACACCAAAACGATTTGCTTCCCAACCCCTCGGTGGCCCGGAAACGGATTTCTACTTAAGACAGGTTCTGGGGCTCCATCAACCATATGGAAGGGATATGAAGGGATTGGTTTGGACGCAACACGTGGCTCAAGCTTTGCGACAGTTGGACAGCTAGGCGGGGAAACACCGGTCCAGTGGATGCCTTCGGAGACCGGCTACGGCTACAATATCACCCTAGGATACCCTACGTATTCGCATACCTTCTCAGAAGATTGTTGGTCCTCCAAACCTACATAATGATAACAGTGGCGGCTCCAATCACCTTCTCAGAAGGTATGTGGATCCATAGGGTCACGTGGTGACATGGCTCCCAGTTTGCAGGGTACGATGCACTCATGTTGACAGATCTTGACCCATGACCAAACTAGACCGATGGGTCTTTGAGTCAAGGTTTCTATTCAGCCAGAGATGAGTAATGCGAGGTGTAGGCTAGCTCAGCCAGTTTCCGTAATGCGACCGTGGAAGGTCGAGAAAGTCGGTACCTGACCAAGAGGTCCACTTCCCCTGAATCTGCTCAGGGAGCAATCGTAGTCGCAGTCGTCGTCGGTAGTAGGTAGTAGGTAAGTAGGTAAGTAGGTAAGTAGGTGGTGGGTGGTGA
>CAXAMN010021112.1:293867-335934 GCA_963970005.1 Durusdinium trenchii | reverse complement strand
GTGGTCGTGGTCGTGGTCGTGGTCGTGGTCGTGGTCGTGGTCGTGGTCGTGGTCGTGGTGGTAGTAGTAGTAGTAGTAGTAATAGTAGTAGGAGCAGCAGCAGCAGTAGTGGTAGTGGTAGTCGCAGTAGCAGCAGCAGTAGTGGTAGTAGTAGTCACAATAAGTTTAAACAAGCACAAACAAAAGGCCAGGGACACAGGATCAAATTAATAGGGGGTAGTAGTGCAGATAGGCCCTTGTGAGGGGTACCCTTTGTGAGCTTGTCAAATGATTGTGTTTATTCTATATATTTGTAATAAGGCAATTTATAGGCGCTGAGCCCTAGACATGTTTTGGGGATTTCATCAAACATGTAGTAGGTGGCAGGTGGTAGGTGGTGGTGATGGTGGTTGGTGGTTGATGGTTGGTGGTTGGTGGTAGGTGGTGGCAGCAGCAATAGCTAGTAGCAGCAGCAGTAGCAGTAGCAGCAGCAGCAGCAGTAGTAGTACGAAAAATTGACCTGGTTGTGGGCTCGGGTTAACTGGGGGGATTTCTGGTAGAAAACTAGACCATTCGGGGGGAAATCAACCACCAGTACTTTTAATTTGGGCAATTTCCGGCGGCTTTGTGGGCTCGGGTTAACTAGGGGGATTTATTAATCCCGACTTTACATTACACGAGATGTTGCAAGAAGACATATGTTTGTTGTCCAGAGGGTATAGTTTGCATGGTCCATCGATCTTCTGGAGTCTCTTGGAGTAGTTGAATAACTTTACTCAGCCAGCATGTCTCCTTGCGGTGCAGAAAGTAGACGACAAAAGACTACAGACAAACAAGAACGGGTCGTGACTCGGTCTCCATTATCGACCCCTTGACTGTTCTCTTAAGGATCTTCATGATCTACTCCCCGGTCCTGGTGTCTAACTACGCCATCACATGCGTCCATCAAAGTGACCTTTTGAAGGTGCCTTTTCGTGACCCTTAGGAGGCTTAAGTGACCTCAAACCAACCAGGTTATCAAGTTCGGTCACTTTGAAGAACCAGGATGAGTCCCTTTCATCGACTTCCCGACAGGCACTACACATCGGAGGCAGGGGACGGTCAGCCGGTCAGGTTCTTCGACGTGGCATGGGTTCCCGCCGGATTGGGTCAAGACCCTTCTCTTCTGTCAAAGGGCTGTGGGTCAAAACCTGGCGCCCGAGGCCTCCCCGGGGCCCTGGAGGTCCAGGGCCCGCCATGTCGACGTCCGAACCTTCTCCAAGCCTGAAGCTATTTGACGCGATGAAATCCCTAACTCGGTCCAGTCTGACCCAGGTTTGGACCTGGTCACTGAAAACCGAATAGTGAGTAGTGTTTTTTGTATCTCGTTGTATGATCAACTCCAGTCAAATGAGGTCCTTCACTGACCTGCAGACCTGCATGTCGTGACATGTAGCGAATTATATAGTTCTTTCGGGAAAACCGTTGCTTTCCAGAAAGCCCTGAGCATTTCTTGGAGGGAAAGGTTTCGAAGAGGCCTGAGCAGGCCAGTAGCATTGAGAACGAAACCTTCCCTAATTGTTTAAGGTAGATGGATGATGTTTCAACCCCCCAAGCATGAATGAAGAGGTTTTGCAATCCATGGACATGGGGGGGTGAAATGTCATTAAGAGTCGAATCATTCGCCATGCCAGTTGCTTCCTCGTCCTCGGGGTTGTCCCAGTATTCATGGTCGCGTACGTGGCACGGCGCATAGCCGCGCCTAGCGCCTTGGGTGTCCTCGGAGGTCATCCCATCGGGTGTTCCCGGCTTCCAAAGAGTCATACAGCATGACGTTGAGCTAGCCGCTGTAAACCTGGGGAATAGGGTGTGTGTTCCAGTACCTGTAAGAATCCGTTAAACATGATCATTGAGAAAAGTGTTGACTTACCAATGTTACAGGGAATGGGATACATCTAACTTAGACCATCCATCCGACCCTTGTGGACCCTCAACTACGCATCCCCAGCCAGTTCCGCCCGGACCTGTGAGGCGCCGCCCGCCGCGAGTTCCGATTTTTGGCCGAAGATGTCCAGGAGAGGCGTTTTGGACGGACGAGGTCAATACCCTAGGGCTCCAGTCGTGCCTTCTCAGGTACGGTATGGCTGGACCCTCCTGGCACCCACCCCAAACACCTTCTCAGCAGGTACTTGGAGCCCTAGGGAGACACATATATATATATATATGGTCCCCCCCCCGGGACCTACCCTTTTGTACTTTTCAGCGGTATTTACGGTGAATTATGCACATGTTGACATTGATTTTTAAGTACAAGTTTTAGATAATTGTTTGGTTGAAGGGATTGTGGGGGGTGCCATATATATATATACATATTACAATAAGAAAGGAAACAGTGGTCAATGAAGACCTCTTGGGTGGAAACCAGATGATAATAAAAGCAAAAGTTGCGCAACATGTTGCGCAAAGTCCTAAAATCTTAAAATCCTAAGATTTCAGCACTACCCTAAAATCCTAAGATTTCAGCACTAGTCCAAACCTTGACTTCATTGTTGTAGTCTGGAATTTTTAGGATTTTAGGATTTTAGGGTAGTGCTGAAATCTTAGGATTTTAGGATTTTAAGGTAGTTTGTTGCGCAACATGTTGCGCAACTTCTGGACACACATCTACTCACACAGGTTGCAGCAACATGGCTCCGAAAATGCGGGTAGAAGAGTGTTTTTGCACGATAGTCTGTTCGATGTGTCTTTGATGTGTAGTTGTGTAATTGTTTGAAAGATCATATTTTCGAGTATCAGGGTAAGCGACATGGATAGGAAATTATCCCCAAGCATGCACACTCAAGGTGGGAATCTTGGGATGAATTTGGCTGTGAAGAGTTGTGAGGAGGTGGAAATTCTTGAGTGCGGCGGGCCATTTCCGCGAGGTTATCGCGCAATAGTGTTTCCGTTCAACAGTGGCTGAGTTTGGAGGTCTTCCATAAATATGTAATCATAGTCCCTTTGGAACTCCAGCTCAAAAACATGTTTCATCGAATCACTTTGTTGGGGGTTCACAGCTTACACAAAAGACCGAAATCGTCCACTGGACTCCCATGGTTCCCAGATACACTTCGGGACTCCTTTGGAATCGGGGTGGTCTCCTGTGCTGTCGCTCCAATTCCTTCACCTCCTTCAGGTCCGTTCAATTGAAACAACAGGTGGGTGGCATCGGCGCTCGCCTGGGAACAAAGAGGTGATAGGGAACTCAGCGTGCGGACGAGCTGTCAGCGAACGTCTTCAGTTTGTTTGTGGTTTCGGGTATTTCGATGTTTAACTTTTACTTACTTGGGATGGTTGAAGCTCCACAACACACTTAGAGAGTTGCTCGCAAGAACTCTAGTGAATACGATACCAGCTGCAAACTAGACCTTGACTTGCAAACGGAAAGGTGGAGGAGTCCGCTTCAACTGTATTGTTTAACAAGGGTGAAACATTGACTGCACGGGCTTCTGCGAGGCAATTAAGATTTGTGCAGGTACGCTGGGATGATCAGTCCCAGTATCACCAAGGCTTAGAGAGCGTCTTCGTTGGTGGTAGACTCTCTGCCTTGCTACCACCCCCTGCCTCTTTTTTTTCGCGCTGTTAAAATTAGTTTTACATACTAGACATTGTGTGCAGCCTTGGAAACAGGCTTTGACACACGCACACACACCACGCCGATATTGGCGCCCAAACGAATTACTAGCCACCTAACAAGCCTTAGAAAGACAGACAAAGAAAAAGAGCAAGCGAAGAGGGCAAGAGAGAAAGGTAGGGGTAGTGACGAGGCCCACTAGTTACCGGACTCTCTAGTTACCGCCCCTACGGTTAAAATTGGTTTAAAAAACTTGATAATGTGTGCAGCCTTAAAAACAGGCTGTGACACACACACACACACATCACGCCGATAGCGGCGCGCAAGTAAAGTACTAGCCACCTAACAAGCCTTAGAAAGAGAAAGAAAAGACAGAAAGAGCAAACGAAGAGGGCAAGAGAGAAAGATAGCAGTAGTTACGAGGCCCACTAGTTACGAAGCCTTCTAGTTTCACGAATTAAATGCAATAGTTAGCGAGCGGGACTTTAGTCTTAGACCGCCCGGGTAGCTGGGACTAGGACAGGAGAAACAGAAGGAAAGGCACCAACACACAAGTGTGTTGAGTGCGATTTCCTTCTGTTACCCTAGATAGCGGGTGGGATAGCAACCAAGGCCAGGGGCAAGGAGGTAGGGGGGAGGGTGGGTTGGGGTGGCCCGAAGGCATTGCCGTCACTGGCATTCAAATAAAGCCGCATTCGGCGCACCTTTGACCGAAACCTAAAGAAAGGCCTCAAGCAGGGTCGTTTTAATGATTGATTTAAGGTTGTTTTGAAAATCACTTTTATACTTGAATTTTCATATAACTTTGATTGCAAATGCAATTCGGGAATAGGGGCAAGACGACCAAACAAAGGCAAGGCAACGGTCAATGCAAGCGGGGACCAAAAGCCCAAAGTTTGTGCTTCTCCTTCTTTAGCTGTCACTCACAAAATCAGGAGCAATCAACGCAGGTACTCTTGCACGAACATCTCGATGGACAACCCGTAAAAGTAAGAATTAAGTGACAGTCCAACCAAGGGAGAGCCTAGTAACTAGGAACAAAGGGCATCGCGACTCGAACGGAGGCTCCCCTAATAGCGATGGCCTCCAACCTACGCAACCTAAAAGCAAAACGAACCTGAAAATTGAAACCTCAGATGGGGAAAGATGCGGACAAGGGCAGTCTGCTGGGTCGAAGGTCAGGGTCCCTTTGAAGGGGACCTTATTGAAGGGACCCCTGCCGCTTGCCTTCTTATTTTTGATCTAACTTCTGGACCGCACGCTTGCTGTTAAGGGAAAAATGCGGACGAGGCTCTAGCCACTTCAGGGCAAACTTTCACGACGATCTCAGGTTCACTGCCACTTCACTGCCTGATGCTCCGGAACAAGGCGTGCCGAAGCTCCGACACCAAAGGGGCCACCCGAGGTGCCTAAGACTCCTGCTCCTGGCCCACCGCCAAAACCAGATCCGAAGCCAGATCCGACGCCAAAGCCCAAAAGCCAGATCCGAAGCCAAAAGCCCCAGCCGCAGCCCTCGAAGTTGAACTTGCCGGAGTTGACCATGATCTGCGAGATTTTGGACCCACCAGTGAAGCTGATGATTGGCCCGGATGGTTTGTCTCTAGTCAGCATGGGGCCGGCAAACTGGTTTGCTCGACTGGCGCTGCTGTGCCTCCAAACAGCAGTCCCTATAAAGTGCAGCTGAACTCTTTTCGCGTGGAGCACATCACGAATGAGGCGATGATGGTCAACCATCTTGTCAAGAAGCTTGGGGTCAACGAGGTTCATGGCTACCAACCGTTTCCGAGTGGGATTCCTCAGAAGCTTGTAGAGACCTCGGATCTTAGGTTTCTGCATCGCCGGCAGTTGTTTTTCTAGTCCCCAACTAGGATCAGATTGGTTTAGTTTAATGGTTTTTCAGCTTTACCACTTTCCAAAAATCATGCATTTCATCAGGAACTCTACCTCGCGGGGCAGTCGGACTTGATCTCCCAAGTGACCATTGCTTTGGATGCGATCCCTCACATGGCTTGGGTTTGGAGCTTCATGATGGAAGCGGGCAAAATGCGCCCAACAGTCGCGTTATTGTTATGGGTTCTATTTGCCCGTGCCAGGGGCATTGCCAGCATTTTTGGGAGAAGATCATCCTGACAAACCTGTCAAGAAAACGAAAAGCAACAGCAGGAAAGAAAAACAAAAGAACCAGAAGAGATTACCTAGTCGTTCACGTTCCGGACTCTCCTTCCGGTAAAAGGTGCTACAGTTTCGCCTGAAACCTACAAAACCTCGAGCAACTCTTTACCTGAACCTAAAAGCCTCGAGCAAACCCGAAGTCGTCCGAATGACACAGTCGACCTATGCAGGTATCCCGTCTTGTTTACTTAGCCAAGTGAAACTGCTCTGAACATGCTCACGTGTGACATTCCGAGCTGGATCTGATCTCAGTTTAAGCCCTGCGGCGTTCAATCGGCAGTCTCGTGCAGTTCTGCCAATCAGTGGGATTGTGCATCGCAAGAGCTAAGTTCAGGAGTGAAGTCCCACTCTAGTGAATACGATACCGGCTGCAAACTAGACCTTGACATGCAAACGGAAAGGTGGAGGAGTCCGCTTCAACTGTATTGTTTAACAAGGGTGAAACATTGACTGCACGGGCTTCTGCGACGAGGCAATTTAAAATTTGTGCAGGTACGCTGGGATGATCAGTCCCAGTATCACCAAGGCTTAGAGAGCGTCTTCGTTGGTGGTAGACTCTCTGCCTTGCTACCACCCCCTGCCTCTTTTTTTTCGCGCTGTTAAAATTAGTTTTACATACTAGACATTGTGTGCAGCCTTGGAAACAGGCTTTGACACACGCACACTCTGACATTGGTTTGCAGTTAACTCAATTCCCAGGGAAAATGGCGATGGAACCGAAAGGTGAAAGAGTCGGAGCACTTGAAGGTGTTTTAACAAAGGAGTTGTTCACTTGACTGCGGAATCTAGTTCATTAGCCCTTTATTGCAAGAACGGTAAGGTGCAAGGGTCCGAAGAACAGAACTGTTTAACAAAGGCGCTAGCACTTTACCAAATTTAAGGAAACCTGTTTTGGGGATATCATGCGAACAACCACCATGGAAACAACAAAAGGAAAAGTGGAGTCACAGCGTGTGCAAAAGTTTTCACCCGCGCAGGTACAGAAGTTAGCGTCCAAACTTCCATCCAGTCGATTTCCCTAGCTTCGTCGGCGTGACTAGGAAATTGACCGTCACGCCCCCTGCGACTTAAACGTTGAGAAAAACAGAAACTCTTAGTTACAGAGGTGGACACACACACAACGCCGATATCGGCGCTCTGGGGGAATTTACTAATCACCTAAAACGCTTTAGAACGAAAGGAAAGAAAGACAGAAAGGAAAACGCAAAGGAAAGAGAGAAAGATAGGTGTAGTGACAAGGCCCACTAGTTACGAAACCTGCTAGTTACTGACTACTTAGCCGAATGAATTAAATGCAGTAGTTAGCGAGCGGGACATACGTCTTAAACCGCCCGGGTAGCTAGGAGTAAAAAAGGAGAAACAGAAGGAAAGGTACCGACACACAAGTGTGTCGAGTACCATTTCCTCCTGTTACCCTAGATAGCGGGTGGGATAGAAACATGAATTAGGTTGCAAGGTGGGGTGTGTGTGTGTGTGGAAGTGCAAGTGTGGACAGTAGCTTCACTGGTCTCAATTCCTCACATGGAAATGCAGCACATGGAAATGCAAGTGGAGGTATTTCGTAAGCCCGACGGCATTAAATCCAGTAGTGAAACTAAAGCGGTTAAGAAAATCCAAAGAGAGGTGAGAACGGTGGAGTCAGTCACACGATTTCCGGAATGAAAACGCCGGAGGATCACACCCAGCACTCAAGTGGGACGACTGAGCGAGTCACACTCTGACATTGGTTTGCAGTTAACTCAATTCCCAGGAAAAATGGCGATGGAACCGAAAGGTGAAAGAGTCGGAGCACTTGAAGGTGTTTTAACAAAGGAGTTGTTCACTTGACTGCGGAATCTAGTTCATTAGCCCTTTATTGCAAGAACGGTAAGGTGCAAGGGTCCGAAGAACAGAACTGTTTAACAAAGGCGCTAGCACTTTACCAAATTTAAGGAAACCTGTTTTGGGGGGATATCATGCGAACAACCACCATGGAAACAACAAAAGGAAAAGTGGAGTCACAGCGTGCGCAAAAGTTTTCATCCACGCAGGTACAGAAGTTAGCGTCCAAACTTCCGTCCAGTCGATTTCCCTAGCTTCGTTGGCGTGACTAGGAAATCGACCGTCACGCCCCCTGCGATTTCAAAGTTGAGAAAAACAACAACTCTTAGTGACAGAGGTGGACACACACACACACACACTGCACCATACTGCACCAAATCACCCCTAACACTTTCGGATGGGTTGCCGAAGTGAAAGCACCTTTGTGGTCACCCACTGGATCTCGCCGGCGACCGCAGGATGGCGACCAGCGGCTTGCGACGATGCATCGTGGGACCAACCCGGCATTCGGTGGCGGGTTCCCCCCATCGAAGGACCCAAGGAATGAAGTGGACAAGGCAGCAGTTCATTGGCCTTCAGAGATTCAGAAGGCCTTCACAGATTCAGACGGCATGTTTTTTTGTTTTTGGTCAGTTTACATGGTTTAGAAGCCAATATGCATGTTCAATCTCCTGAAGCTCAAACTTGAAGAGCCACCTGGGCCGAACTTGGGCCTCCGCCTGGGTGATTCTGTCGTGGATTTTTTTTGTTGATATTTTTTGGGATAGGTTCAGTGCAAATTCATGACATTTGATGTCGTTCATAGAAACACTTCCCCACAGAAACATGACCAAGACACCTGTAGTTGCTGCATCCTTCATCGAACAGCCAAGAGGTTTGGTAAAGGTTCAAGAGTGCGGCTGAACCCCAAGGGAACAAAAAACAATGGCCCAACATTCGGGTAGAAATGGGACCTGTCCGTTCTGTGGGTTGTTTTGACCCACACTTATATATAATATCTTATAATGATCATAGGACTGCATGTCATGTTGAACCGTCCATCAAGGCCATGCACCCAAAGCTTTGCAACTGAATTTGTATCCCGCACACCTTCCAGTGCGACTGTTATATCTAAAGAGATCTAAAGATGTTTGGTCGATATTTGTCGTATTTGAATGTAATTATCACCTCCGGGTCCAACCAATACCCGGGTCCAACCAAAACCAGGGGTGTCCAACCAATAGCTCCTTAGAGGTGGATCTCCATGAAAACCACCCCCGTTTCACGGGGGGCCCTTGGTATGGTCCGATCGTCAACGCCGATGTCCGCCGGACCACATGTACGGTCCGCCAAGGCATTGGCTTTGCTGGTGGGGACGTGGAGGCGCCAGACCTGGGGTCCGGTTCAGGTCCAGTTCAACGAGGAGAGATGGGATTCATTGGTTTCGTGCAGAGATGGAATGTGAATGCGGCGCTGAATTGTCCGGCGCTGAATGTGTGGAAAGAGAGGAACCACGAGCATCTGGCGCGGGCTGAAGGGTGTTTGCTGACAAACTGAAAACCCTCAAATCTCCTCCCCAAAGAGCCCACTTGGGTGTTTGTGTCAGAAGGGTATGTTCCCTAGGGCTGCAACCACCTCCTGAGAAGATGGTTGGGGTGGGTTTGGGGGGTCTAACCACCTTCTGAGGATATGGTTGGAGCCCCAGGGGTTCATGGTTTTGTTTGTATGAAGTTAAGAGACACATGTGATTAAAAGGTTAATCGACAGGGGTTGTGAAACCCCTCTATCTAGGCGTTCTCCGACTCTTCTCTTCAGACGCCCCGATGTCTCATATGGATGTTTTGGAGGTGCATCTAGAAACATGTAACTTCATGAGGCATCATAAGGCATGAACACCCAGCTACTACAACTTTCTCTCAACTGTACTACCCTCCTTGAGAGAAAACCATGAAAGTGGATGGCACCACCTGTTTTGTAGAGGATGGCATGGTCATTCAAGGGCCTTGCCATCCTGATTATTCTAGAGATTCTAGTACTTCAGGAACATCAGGGTAAGTAAGGCTAAGATACCTCGTTGATATGCGAAAAGTACATCAATCCCATGTAAATGAACACGTTTCGGAACACCTCTTCAAACGCAGTGCGGATTCCAGGAGCTCGCTAGCCGTCTCACTGGGCGGGTGTCTGGGCTTTCGTCTCTTCGAACCTTGGGAGCCCGGTCACGGTGCCGCCACGGACAACTCGCCGGTTCCGCCAGGTCCTGTTTGCCGGATTTCGCCGTGGCGCGGGTGCCGAACAGAGACTGCCCGGTGTGAGGCTGCCCGTTGAGAGGTTGTGACCAACAACCATGGTGTTGCTAAGGAGATAATCTAGATATGATATATCTATAGACATATTATATATCTAGATCTAATTGGTTCAACAAGGCATCGTTTTTGAAGGCTGGTTTTTTGCGTTTGTTGTGTTTTTGTAGAGGCACTTGTCACTTGTTCGTTGTTTTCTGTCCTGCCGTTTCAAGAAACTTGCATTTGAAAGAGACCTTTTGGGATGTGACGCTAGCGAAGGATGGGAGCGAGCAAGCAAGCAAGCAAGCAAGCTAGCAAGAAAGCAAACAAGCAAGCAATACTAGTCAAACCTCACAAACACTTGTATACAAACGCCTCATTTGGGCCTACTAATCAGAATGTAGGCCCCAGTCAGGGTCTCTTGGTTGAGCACCACTGTTCAAAAGCAGAAAACATAAGTTCAAGAGAATGGCCAATTCAGATGTTGGGGTGTTTGGATGAGGTCTTTGACCTTTGACGTGATTCCCCCCGAAAAAAACAACAAATCCAAAAACCTAGGAATCAAGTCAAGTCCTTTTCTGAGGAATTGTCCCCTTTTGTGGAGTCCAAGTCCTTCCAACTTTGGGTGTTCGAATCCTAGGTGCTGCCGTAAAACTTGTTTGTAGGCACATTCATTGGGTCAATTCCCCCTCATGCAGTAGTCAGCCGCCTCATCTTAGGGGAAAAGTGCCCGTTTTTCAGGTTAAGGAGGGACGGTGGCGGTGCAAATCCGTTGAAAAGAACACCCTGAGGGGTGGGTAGGGGGGGGCCAGGATGATAACGTGCCCGTTGCGTGCCTGTTTATAGCTACAGAGTTGATGTTCTGGAGGATCAGTGACATGTATGCGCACTCCTGCACATATCAGTGGTGTTGCAGGCACGCAATGCCTTGATGGTTTATGGTTGACCTTGAAAACGGCTGCCGCCAACTCTTGTTGTGCAAGTCAAGCGAAACCAAACGTTTCGAAGTCAGTCGTAAGTCGTGGCGGCAGTCCATTGGATTGGAGTTGACACCCGGTATATTGGTGGTCAGCACTCATGAAAACTGCACGACAAGTATATAGAAGTTGTCGTTTCTAGAGTGCACGAAAGCACTTATTATATAGTATATATAGAAGGTGTAAGTGCAAAAGCCTTTTGCACTCCTAATCCCATTAGGCATAAGGACTGGGTGCAGTTTTCAGCATGTGCAAGCATGTGCAAAGCCCTGTGAATATGTGGGTGGCCACTGGATGTTTCCGGGGATCCTGACCAGGGCCTGAGCTGTGGTGTTGCGGAGCCAAGGGGGAGGCCAATAGGATCGGATCCTTCCCTAATGTACCGTAGACTCTTGATTAATAACCCCCATACCTAGAAGCACCTGGGGCATCCTGGGGCAAAAATGTCCGCCTCAGGCCGATTTGCCCGGGAGGATCTTCTAGGTATGAAGAGGCTGTCCAATGCAAATGGGCGGTTATTAATCAAGGGTTTTGGCATCAGCCCCGTCAACCCAGGCTCCCGTGACCATGCGGCGAGAGGCTGCAGGCACCCAGCACAGGGTGGATGCTGGAGTTCACTCAGGGGGAGCCCCGGTGACTGGCATGGGTCAATCCTAGGACTCATGTCCACCTCCTCAAGAAGTAGGGGCCCGGCCCCCCCTAAACCCCAAACTACCCACCCAAGCTCCTTCTCTCATGGAGGAAGGATTGATTGTTTTCGTGGACTCTTGAAAGTTGAAGACGGCACCTCTTCAACGGTTCAGGTGTATGGTTGCGAGGAACCTGGTTCCTCCCATAGGCCCATAGCTATAGCGACTTGGACAACGATGTGGGCAGTTACCCTGTTTCTCCACCAAAACGACATGTGTTTTCCCGTCTTCGCAAGTCTTATGAGGAAATTCAGATCTTGGTTGCACGGAGTTTTGTTACAGATCCCCAATGGTTTCTTTACAATTGGGATTTGCACTCAGAGCATTGCTTTCAGTCAAACTCACCCTGGTGCTGTGGGAGTGGCGTGATCTAGGGGACACGATTGTTCTTTGTTTTGTTTTAGGTGCGATGTCTTTTGGTTGATAGGCCACGTACCAGGTAGGTTCTTAAACATGAACATCAAAAGAGAGAAAAGCAAGGCACCATGCTCCCAGAAGCAGCACCAGTGTTGATCGCGGCCAAGCATGTTTCTCCACACAGTGAGTACCTTGAGCGGTCCGGTGTAAGTGTGGCGGTCCGGTGCCCAAAGCAGGTACCGCAGTCGAAGAGAAGCCAAAGTCAAAGAGGCTGGGCAAGTCAATGAGAACCATGCATAGTCTATGTTTAATGAGTGAGGTTTATAGCTGGCTTGAGAGATCCCTGTGTGTGTGTGTGTTTGTATGGTCTCAGAATAAAGCAGATAGATAGACCCATAGATTCTATGCTATCAAAAGAGAGACACATCCAAGAGGTATAGTAGAGTATCGTTGTTGAAGCGGGTGGTCCTGTGGGACGTGCGTGCGTGCGTGCCTTGCCTCCTAGCGCTGACCACGGCTTTGTGGACTGGTCTTGGCAGAGTGGACTGGTCATGTTGGCATTCCCTGCCAGAAGAAACACTTCCCAATTAATCTGGATCAAGCGAGAAGACTGCTGTAGACCAAGCAAGCATTTTCATGATGCTTCCTCTTCTACCACCTGGGCCACCTGGCGACCAACTAGACAAAACGGTTTCATAGGTAGAATACTATAACGTACGATGTCCGTTTCACGGAACCAGACTATGTGACTATGGGGTATGGACGACGGACTGTGACAGGACCTGCGGACTGTGGACAAAGTCATGTGCTTTGGATTTTGTCCGCAAGATGAATAGCAAGACCCGCCAAAGAACCCAGGTAAAAGGACAAAAGTTACAGTACAAGGATGGTTGATTGGGAGCTCTCCCTGATTATTCTTCTAGTTTGAGTCTGTCCTATTGCCTGTAGAGCCGTGGGTCAACGAGAACATCACGATTTTGTGAGACTAGTTCGATATAGCTCGGCCTGCAAAATGCCCACTGGGCCTGGTGATATACCTATAGACCACAAATCGTCTACACACACTACGCAGTGCATGTCACATAACTTCGAGGTCCACTAGGTGGAGTGGACGCTTTGTTCAAGTCTCCCTCGGTGCTTTCCGCCGCTTCGCTCGCATCGCTCGCGTGGACGGTGTGTCGCGACGCCATCGCATCACTCCCTTCGGCTTCGGCTGGTTTTCTCGGCTTCGACAGGAAGACGGAGGAGGAAGAGTTCAAAGATCGGTTAAAGGAGAGGGCGACTGAACGATTCCTCCGTCACCTGGGTCACCATTGGATCACCTGATGGCGAGACTGAACAGCACCCCGAGCGATCCTGGACGCTTCGGCCGTTCGCTGTCCCCAGTCCAGTCGGGCCAGGACGAGTCGACTCGGCCAGGCTGAACTCGAAAGGGACCAAAGAGATGGGTAATTATTTGCATGTTTCGCCCTTTGGAGTCCACTGCCGAAGCGACCTGGTTCGGTACGACTGGGCCCGACTGGATGGCGCCTACCATCAATAGTCTCCACACATCACCGTACCTGAGAAGGTACAGCTGGATTTGTAGGGGTTGGGATGTTGGGAAAGCCACCATGCTATTTCTGGGGCCTTCCAACATGACAAGACCCAAAGGCTGATTGATTTTCACAGTACCCCCTACCATGTGTTTGCCATCCAATCACAATCCTTGGGGTGGTGCTGGCTTGGGGGTTGTATGTGTTTTAGTTCTGCTTTTTACTGGAACCGGATCTGAGGACTTTCATAGTCTCCACAACTCACATTTCGCTACATTGAACGAGACGCGCGGGCGGCAAAGAGAACGGCACCATCGGCAGCATGGTATGTTTCACATATTCGGTAAATGGATCACGCTAGCGGCCGCCTTTGAGAGCTCCCTTTTTCTCCACTAGTCCGCAGCCTTCTCCACCTGCAAGATACTGAAGAGTTCCGAACAATCAAGTGGGTACCCCAAACTCCCAGCTTTCATTCTCATCCTATCCCTATAGTTCTATTACTGAAAACTATTGATATAATAAAGCTTCAGGTGTTCAATCATCTTTCACATCTCTCCAAAGTTGGGGGGCCATACTGACATCCACTCAGAAAAGAAAGATGCTGCGCTGTCCTTCCAGGAACTCCGAGCATCCTCCCGCAGCCGGCTGAAGCCCCCGCGCCGTCTCCGTCGCGCCGTCTCCAGGAGATGAACATCACACTGGAGGAATCCACCGGTGAGCCGAGGGCGCCAAGGGGTGAGAGGGGGGATGGAGGGAGGGAGAGCAAATGAGAAAACAGTGGATTTGGAGAGAAAACTTGAGCATGATGCATGCACCCCCACCGAAAAGCGATGAAGAGGAACATAAGAATACTAAAAGTGGTGTAGGACGGCCTCAGATTCTTATTTTTTTAATACAAACCTCAGATGTTTCTCCAAAAAGTGGGACCAATCAACGTAGCAGTTTGTTGTTTTGACTGGTGCGACCCGTAGGGAATGAGGGATTCGTTTGGATCCAGCCACTCCCATTCCCTACGGGTCGCACCAGTCAGTGTTTGTTGCGTTGGTGGGGAAATACGACGTGAAGTATCACATGTCTTGACATCGCATGGCGAAGGTTTTGTCCTGTGGGGTAGAGGTTTTGTTCTCAAAGACTAAGGCGAAGCTGGTGCCAACACATGCCAAGACCTTGCACAGCAAAACGATCTTTTGGGATTCTTTTGGGATATCCCGTAGACATGTCGTTTTATATTGATTAGGTTTGATTTATAATCCACATATTTCTATCCACATGATCTGGACCATTTCAATGCGAAAGGACTCTTGCAGCTCTCGGTCTTTTCTTCGGTGTTGGGGGCGACTTCCGCAGAACCGCGGGGAACCGTGCAGCCCACGCTGAGTCCTGATGACATCCTTCCTGGCACGACTCATGGCTTGCCTTATGTGACCTGCTTCGCGTGGTTCCCCAGAGACCTGCTTCGGCCCTGAAGAAGTGCTTCTGGAGGAACTCTTGTGAAGGTGGAAAACATTGCGTGGTGGACTTCTTGTACCGATGTGATTGGTTTATGCAAGCAACTTGCCCAGCACTGACAAGGTAACACCAGCAATGACTGAAGCAATGTCAAAGACTATTACTTCACTGACTGAGAACAATGACGCAGTGGCCATCTGCAAGCAGGTGACATAACTACCGTTTTGCCACGGGGTCCAATCGATCCGTCGTGTGGCCCAGTCATCGGTGTAATGGGCTAGTCACCGGACGACCAGACAGGGTGAGTCAGACAGGAATTGGAATGGAACCCACTGAAGACATAATTTTTCCCTCCCCCCTTTCCAGGGCCGCACTGATCTCCACTGCCCGTCGTGTTTTCCATCCAACTCAGGTGGAGTACACAGATAGAAGTCAGCGCGATGAGTATGGGACGGTGAAGGCGGAACCATGCGAAAAGCGATAATTGACCCTGACACTCCATGGAACTGGCACGTATACCGTAGACCGACCTAGAGTCTGAATGAATGACCTCTAGTTTTGGACCACCAAGCACCAAACATGTGATTCTTGTCTATCCAAATAGAGGTCAAAAGCTTGACATTCACCAGTCCCATGGCATGTCGTACGCCGTACCGATGTTTGGACGCCGTTCAAAGGCCGTGTGAAGTTCCATCCCAGACACAACCTGTCTCGGACTGGCATAGGACGACCGATCAGTGTATTGGGGTGGTGATGCCTGTCGGGGGGTCTGGGGGTCGCCTGTCCGCAGTCCCATGGGTCGTGGAGTGTTTGTGGGTCTCCTGAGTTTGGATCGCTTTCCGACCTTCCCGGCCATCGGATCAGAGAACCCCACGCTGCTCCAGCTTTGCTACATGCAGTCCTCGTCTCATGGCGTTCAGTCCAAAAGTGTGCCTTAACGGTCTTAACACACTCCCAACCCATTTCAACAGGAGAACAGGACAAGTGAACGCAGCATGTTCCGCAAACCAGGCATTCTCCACTTCCATTGTGCCGCACAAGAATCTGGCGAAGCGAGGGACTGGTGGCACTCCAAATCAATCGAGCCACACACAACACACACAGTGGCAATCTTCAACTCCCTGTCCCAAGTTTACAGCTGTGGAAAAGGTTCACGTTTTGCATCGTGAAGCATTATTGGACTCGACCCCTTATGTTGATTTATGTGGATTTCATGATGCGTTCTCCACTGACTGGGTATGAGGGCATTGCTGGAATTGAAATCACCCCACTAGAGGAAGCGAGTCTTCGAAGTTCCCCAGCTTTATGGACATCGTGAGAACTTCAGAACTATGTAGACTCTTGATTAATACACCATAGGGTTTATAGATGGAAGAGGTTTTACTATGTAGACTTAGACTTCTTCCTCTTGAGTAATACACCATATGAAGAGGTTTTTCTTGGTGAGTTTCGTTCTGATATTGAGGAACATTTGACATTTCACTGGGAAAGTCCTAGCTGTACCCGTGGTACAACACGACAAGGGATGGTGTAGGCGCAGCAGATGGTCCGCAAGTACGCTCATCCAAATGGGGAGGGTTGTTAATCAAGAGTCTACATGACCCCAAATACTGCAGATGGGTCACAAACCATCATTGACCCCTAAAAACAGCTCCAATGCAGGTAAGGATGCCATGCATGGAGTGTCGGAGATACACCCTGTAGATGGATTGTCCTATGACTACAAATGTGAGTTGTGCAAGAACATACAACCATAGGGTTTACCCAGTGTCGTTAACGTTACTTTAATCTGTGGTGTTGGTGCACATGTGGAGCCAAAATATTCACTTGTTCTACTTACTTGGTGTGCATTTCATGTTTGTCAAAGTGTTTTGAATTGTTTTCACCTTATTAGTGTTTATCATTTGTAGCATAACATCATACAACGACATAATATCATATGCATTTGTACACCTTGTGTCCGAGATACGACCCAGGGATAAGCAGTTTTGTTTTTTCTATGTTTTTAACGCGCCATGTCCGGCAGGCAAGAGATGTGCTGGAAGAGTGGGTTTGGGATCCAAGAGTTGGCGACAAAGTGGGCCTAACTCGAAGCTTCAGAGTTGTTCAGGAAAGAGCGTGCTTCGTGCTTCCCTCTGGATTTAAGGTTGGGAGCTGCTGTATGTTCACATCAGAAAGTAGTGGAACTTAAGAAGAGAAGGGTCTCCGGGTTTTTCAATTTCGCGCAGTTGGGCTGGTTCAAATCTCAATGTCCAATCCAGGAGTCAAGCAGGATCATGACTCGTGTGCTACAACTTTGGGGTGCTCATTGGTGGACCGTAGATGAAGTCTTGACCGGTCAATCAAGTGGATCCATAAATCATCGTCGATCCGGTTCAACCAGTGATTTTGACCACCTAAACTGCATGTCCCATACTTTTGCAAGATTGTTGTCATGACCAGGCAACGACCCCCTAGAAGGCTTGGGAAATAGACTAGTCTACACATGGGGCCAGGGTGCTACTAAAATGGCAGATCATGATCACCACCTCAGGTTTGGCTCCTGAAGTGAAGGGTTATGAATACCTCCTTTGGGATAATCAAGGAATACCTGGACTGACCTTATTCCGGGCCTTCTTGCTTCACCGTGTGTCAGACCTTTGTTTGGGGTAGACTTTCGAAGAACAAATTTCATCATTTCGCCATGGCCAAGACTGGATGGGTATAAGTTCCGAATGGTCACCATCCATCCTTGCGTTTGCGATGTTTTTCATTCTGTAAACACAATAATGATGTTCGTCCCAAACCGGGTGAATCTCCACACCATTTGGGGAATCGATGGCATGGACTTGGCTCCCCCTTCTGCTCTGCCCTGTCTCCGACCCGTTCTGAACAGCGACCCACCGATCCCCACCCGTTCTTTCCCAGGTGATGCGTGGCGACGACCACACCGTAAGAGCGCCCAAGAACGACGGACCGGACTGGGTGGGCGAGGTTGGCTGAGTCGTGACGTCGGGGAGGAGGCTTGGGGAGGTTTTTGTCCCGGGAAGGTGTTCGTTTCGTCAGGCGGTTGGGGAGGTTTGGGAGGGGTGGTTGGGGGATGTCTATTTCGCCCGTAATTAGGGGATGTAGAGTGGTTAGCCGTTTTTGGCCCATTGGTCGATTAGCCTTTGGTTGCTTGGAACGTGTGGGGCTGCTGGGAGTTTCTTTTGTCCAGAAGGATCGACTGCGGAGTTTCTTTTGAACAAATCTCGCAAAGTTTGTTGCTGTCTTTACGGTCTTTACGCGAATTCCACCTACTTCATGGTGTATGCAGGCATAAATTTTGGAGGGGGATGTCAGATTGGCGATTTCAATGTGTCTTCTTTCAGTGTATAGTCTGTATAGTCTTACTTCCAAAGCCGCAGTCCCAGAGTGCCATCAGATACTATAACGTAATGCAAAGACTGGATTACGTAATAACCCCCCCACATAGAAGGTCTAGAAAGTCTGAGGTACCTGACCAAGAGGTCCACTCCCCTCTATATAGAAAGTCTGTGCTATGAGGCCTGAGGCGAACGCGGGCGAACGTGTCACGCAGACCAATATCATTCCCTGTAGATCCACTGCCACCTTCTCAGAAGGTAATTGAACCCTCCAATCCTACATAAATAGTCTCCAATCACCTTCTCAAAAGGTATGTGGATCCATAGGGATTGGATCTACCTGGCCAAGATTGACATGATTAAAATCACATGACTGAGCTTCACAGCTACCCAAAGACCAACACTGGCATGATTGATGACGTAATCATCAATAGAATCTCGGATGAACGTGGCGTACATGACCTTGATGAGCGTGCTGCCATCATCGACACACTGAAGGCGTTTGCGCAGAATGAAGCCGTCACCAAAATGGCTATTGATCAGTTAGATAGAGAACACAGAGAACACCGACAATGATTTTCCCACCCTAGTGCACGAGAAAGCACTTGACACAATGTGTCAAATATTTATGTTGAATGATACAAAAACTGATATTCATATTGTATATATATCTATATAATTCATATGAAATAACACGATGGAACCCAGGAACCCGAATGCAAACACGTACTCGAAAACAAACACCCAAACATGTTTTGACACTCTTGTACAGGCAAAAGACAATGTCGTCACTTTTTTTGAGTGATTGCTACCCTGCCTTGGGGGGAAGGCTCTGCGGAAAGTCGTCTCTTTTTCCCAAACACAAGCGAACTCTGTTGGTTGGAAAGGGACCTACTTTTGGGTTGGTGTTTTAACGCTGTACTGGCAACTCATAAGGGGTTAACAACGCCCGCTGAAGCAATGAGTTTCTTATTCTGTAATGGGTCCTGCAAGCAGTCCACAAGGAATTTTCCACATACATGCGAGACAAGTACAGAAAGCAACACAGTCATTTCCAGGCTTGCCAGTGCAGTTCGCAATGGAACACCAGTGGACTTGGACAGATTACGCCAAGATAGCGAGAGCTACTGGGAGAGCTAGTGGGATTCTTATTTCCAGTATAGGAAGAGGTGCCCTCGTTGCAGGGTGTTGCTGGTACCGCTTTTCTGCCACTGTCTAGGCTTGGCATAGTTTTTGGTCGGGGGTGTGCAGTTTTGGACCTCGCCTGGATCTCGCCCGGATCTCGCCCAGAGCCATGTTTGTGCGCTGCTGCTGGTGTTCTGCTGCTTGTGTGCTGCTGAGCTGCTGCCACTGCTTGGCTGCTTCCACGCTGTAATTGGATTTTTTGATGCAAAGCCCAAACTTTTTTCTATCGATAAAAAATCTGTAAATGCCTTGTAGACAGGAGTTGATGTGACCCTGATGTGACCCGATCGCATCGGGCCCCGGATTAGCTGTTTTCGAGTTGGCGGCAGGCCTTCGACTCCACCCTGCGCCGCTCAGAATTTAGGAGTGATCTGGCTCATCGACTGTGGTCTATTGCTGGCTGCTGCTGCTGCTGCTTGTTGCTGCTTGCTGCTGCTTGCTGCTGGTTGCTGCTTGCTTTACTGCTTGCTGCTGTGCTGCTTGTTGCTTGTTGCTTGCTGCTGTCGCTGGTGCTGGTTCGTGGTTGGTGCTGCTGCCGCTACTGGCTACTGCTTGCTGCTTGGTGCTGGTTGCTGCTACTGCTGCTGCTCATTGCTGGTTGCTGCTGCTGCTGGTGGTGTTGTTGTTGCTGCTGCTGCTGCTGATTGCTGGAGTCGCGTCATCGCCCAGAAGTCTTATGCCACTGTCCAGACGGGAGCTCTCCGTACTTCTCAGCAGGAGGGAAATGCAGTTGTAATGGAAAATGTCATAACTGTTGGTGGTATCGTTCCATTTGATGTAGGTGTATTGGCGGAAGTCAGAAATGTCTTTGTAGGTGAGGCCACTGTCGAGTAGCAAGCGGGCGACATAAGTGTGTTGGGGTTTGTTGGGTGTGTCGAATTGATCGGCATGGTAATCCATCCAAATCTCCAATTGCTCTTGCGGAGGTTTCTGCAGGAAGTGCAGTGGGGGTCGCCAAGGATTGAGGACCCTTCAAAGAGCCGGAATGGTAGGATAGCTGGATCTTGACTGGTTGGAAGTGCCATCCTGTTGAAGTGAATCGGTGTTGGGTAGAAATGTGATGGGTGCTCTGGAACGGCTGCGTGAAGGTGATGTGCTGCGAGAAAAAGAATAGTAGGAGGTGGAAGAGGATCGATGGTGCCGTGAAGAGCGATGTTGGTCACCGGTTGAGGTGACGGTTGGTTGGATGGTTGCGTAGTAGGAGCAGGTGTAGGTTGCGGTGGGGCTGTTGCTGGAGAAGAAGAAGAGGTTGACATGGGCTCTGTTGGAGGTAATGTGTAAGGAAAAGGAAAGGTGGGTGGAGGATGTGATGCAGGTGGTAGCGTTGGCGGTTGTGCTGGAAAATGGGCAGTAGGTGGCCATGTTGGTTGAGGAAAATGCGGCATAGTGGCAGGTACCTGTGGAATCATATGAGGTAGATGTTGTGGTGCTTGTGGACATGGATAGGTTGGCGCTGGTGTGGGAGGTGGCTGATGTGCGGTAAAAGGCCATGGCCACGGGAATTGCATCGCGGCTGAAGCTGCAGCGGCGGCAGGCCCGGTCAGCACTTACATTGTCCGCTTTTTTATAACATAACGTGTTCTCAATTCCTGAACTGGGATGTTGGATGTTCTCCAACCAAGAGCGTATGAGTGAGTTCCTCCCGAGTTGAAGTCCGAGGAGTGGTTGATAGCGCTAGGACGATTAGGCGGCAAAACCGATTCAACGACCTCGGCACCGAAACCAAGCTCTTTCAGGAACTCCTTGTCCTCTGGTGAGATTCCAACGGGTTTCCCTCCGTTTTCGCTCTTCCTGCCATGCAAAGTCTGACAGGTTCCTACCACCGTCGCTGCCGGCAGAGCTGTTGCAGAATGAGAGTAACTTCATGTAAAAAGGAGGCTCTTGTTTCGATTGTCACCACCCTGTTTACTTCGCATTTGCAGCGTTCTAGTTTCTTACACTCCACAACCCTTACTCTCTCCACCCAATTCTTTTTCAATAGGAAACGTCATTTTCCATCGCTATTGATTTTTGCTCCGAAATCACTAGAACCGAGTTTTTTCAATAGAATGAAAAACAATAGGAATCCAATGAGAATCAATAGAAATCAAAAAACCCAACAAAGTCAATAGAAATTGCCCTTTAAAACCAATAGAAAATAGCATTAAAAATCAATAGAATTTTCTGTTAAAATCAATAGAAATGTGAATTTAGAACAATCAGAAATGTTGATCCAGCCACAGGTTCCATGTTCATGTGTACTCTTACTATCCAAACAAATTTTCCACCTGATCAGCATGAAATATATTTCTGGATCCTTTATTGCACTTGGAAAAGCTGGTGGTCTTTGCTTTGGTATCCCACTTGGTCTCTTCTTCTTCCTCCTGCTGGGACCTTTTGCGCCTCTTTGAGGACAAGTCTTCTTGTGGTGTGGTGGCCAAGTGTGCAAAGACTGCTGAGAGCTGCAGTTCATCCAATGGCACCATCAAATCACATCTGCTTGGTCTTTGGCCAAGCATCAGGCACTCCACTTGTTGGCCATTGACATGAACTGCCACAAGGCCATTGCTTTGCAGTTTTTGTTTTTTGGCTTCCCTACCACTGGCCTCAGGTTTGCCTTCCCCAAAGAATTGAGAATCCTGGGTTGCCTGCAGTGAGTGATTCTCCCAAGTGTGGTTCCTCTTGGTGATCAACTCTTCCAAGGCAGTGGAACCACTCAAGCTGGCATTCTTTTCATGCTTGCCACACATCAATTGCACAATGACCCTGGCTGTTGGCCTGATCTTCAAAAAGGTGCGATCATCATGCTCAACCAGCAATGCTGGAGAAATTTGGATTGCACCATTGTCACCAAAGCTGATGGTATATGCGGCGCTGCTCTTGATCTCCACCTGGTTCATGGCTGGAAGCTTGGAGCTTGGGTGACACAGCTGGCCTAACCTTGTCTTGGCAACAAGAATGGAACCAAAGGTCTCAGAGCAATGTCATTTGTTTACAAAATGGTTGGGCATGTCCTTGGCGTGGAACACAAGCTGGCATTCTTTAGCATGCAGCAAGTCGATTGCCAGTTTCATCAACACAACTCACTTGCTGCATTGCTGCATGGTAGGCCACAATTCAATGCCTGTAATAATGATTGTCACAAAATGGCAAAGAACATGGCATTGCATGTTGTACATATCATTCAAACATGGCAATGTTGTATTGATTGCCAAAAATAGCTATGTTGTACATATTGCCAAGAAAATGACATTATTGTATATATTGCCAAAACTCGCAAATTAAAATTGTCATGTTGGGTTAATATGTTTGTGGCACACAACTTGCAAACCATTCAAGAAATTGCTCCAATACGGTTGCATTTGCAATGGCCAAAACATGGCAAACATCAAAAAGCACCTGTGACCATGTGTCTATAGCAATACTTTTCAATATAGTGTGTCAATGTTGGTAACATTTGTTTTTTACAATTTGCATACATGTTGATGTCTAATTCTTTTGTTTATGCATGAACAAGTGTGCACTGAAAAACAAATGTAATCAGTTTTCATTTATCAAAACATGTGTTCATCCTATTTTTGTGAAGTTTGTAACATCATGGTAACAATGCTAACAATGCTAACTGTTAGCAGAGTTAGCAGTGTTAGTGTTAGCCTTGTTATCTTAGTTAGTTAACTTTTACTAAAAGTTAATATCATATATGTAAGTGTTAGCATTGTTACACCATAGTTGCAACTATGTTACAACTATGTTGTGACCCTGTTAGCTAACTCTCACAACTAACGCAGAAAATAATTGAAGAGACGACATTGGATGAGGACACCCGCACGTGTTACGGCACGTATTTAGGAGGACGCGGACGGAGCTTCTTCGATTGCTTGCGAGAAGCGGTCGAAAATTTTGATCCAGACAAGTCGTCCGGCTGGTCTCAAAGGCATAGACCAGGCTCCAAAGCTGCTTGGTTGAACAACGCTGAAGGCTTGGCTGAGTTGGAGTACTTGGTGTTTTGCAGAATTATTCTCCAGTGTTTTCACACCAAGACCTGTGCTTACTACACACCATCGCAGTGTATGGCACTCGGGCTCCGGGACCCCGCTCAACTCTTCACGAAGAGCGAGGGACATTCCCCAGCCAAGGCGAAAGACGGACGATGGAGACTCATATGGGATATCTCCATCATTGACAACGTCATAGCCTAGGCTGCTCTTTCATCCCTTAGCCAAAACGTCAATCAAGCGATACCAATCAGGTGGAGGCAAGACCTCCTCTATCGGTGTCGGGCATCATGACGAAGGCCTTGAGAGAATAGCCGCTAATTTGGGGGAGCTCGCCAGCGATTCATCAGATGGACAAGTCTCCAGCGATGACGCTGAAGGCTGGGATATGTCAGTATCCCGCGATGGCTTTTACCTAGTCATCGCTGCGCTGGCTCATGCAGCCACAATCAATGGAGACCGGGATGAACAATTTGTGTTCTCCAACCACCCTCTTTGCTTGGGCAATGATTTATACAGCCCAAATTGTGGCTGTTGGTGGTGAATTGATCCAGCTGAACATCTTTGGGATCATGGCTTCAGGCATATGGCCCACAGGATTTCTCAACTCTCTGATCAGATCGCTGGATAAAATGATCAGTGGCGCTCCGTCTTCAGCATCTGTTGGAGATGACAATAACAGCGCCCATGAACCAAGGACTAGAGACTCTGGCGACCTAGGTTCAGGCGTCAGAGTAAAGTCCGCAAAAGACAGCGAAGGAAATGTCATTAAGGTCAATGGACAGGTCCAGAAGGCTCGACGTGTAGCCAGCGTCGAGGGCCCACATGAAACTACATCTTTTGAATTTGAGAAAGTGGATGGGCAATGGAATTCTAAATTCCTGGGATTCAACAGACTCGTGGCACGTCTTTTCCTGAAGACAAATCCTGAAACTGCCACTGAGGAATCTCCCCCAAATGCAGACAGCACTCTCTCCTTCAGGTTTATCCTGAGACAGCCCGCAACGCTGCTGATCTGCAGAAACTCAAGGAGGAGATTTATGTCAAGAAAGGCTGGGATTGGTGTGACAACAGCACCCCCGGCCTCAAGGTTGACTTGCAGGACCCTGTTTACACCGTTTACACTGTTTACGCTGTCTATAGTCCATGTGCTCAAATCGATTTCGAGAACCTCATCCGACAAAGCAACAAAGCAACACTCCGTGACCATTCAAATCCGCACGGTTGAGCGACTGTACTACCAGCACTACTACTACTACCACCACCACTACTACTACTACTACCACTACTACTACTACTGCTACTACTACTGTTACTACTACTACTAGTAGCCAAATATAAGGCCTTGCTGCATTTGCTAGTTTCGCGGGAAAGGTGCAGCAAGATGTGGGAAGCCTAGACTTTGGAAAAAGGTCGGTCTGAGCAAGGACTTTGGGAAAGGTCTGAGCAAGGACCTTGGAAAAAGGTAACTTTTTCTGGGTGAACTTTGGACACAGACTTCCAACTGACTGACTAATGGATGCAAAAAGAAACCTGTGAAATATATGTGCATATATATATATATACTAAACATATTTTGAAAATGACTGTTTGCTATGTGAGTCTTATTGATTTGCTAATTGATTTGTTCTGATTTCTAATTGACCTTTATACTAGTTGATTTTGATGTCAGGAAGACAAACATTTTCTAATTGGTTTTAATGTCTATAGAATCAACTGGTTGTATTGAATATAAGCCCTATTGGATCAGTTGTTTTGATTGTAATCAAGTGCAGGTGCTCAGGGTAATACTGCTCCAGGTTAGGGAGGTGCACTCTGGAACTAACATGGAAGTGGAAAATGGCGCCTTGAAAGACAAATTTCCTCTACAACCAGGGTTTGTTCCATTTCATGTGATTCCAGGGACGGTAGCTCTTCCAGTCCCCTGGAGTTTTTTGGGGTTTTCAGTGTGCCGTTTGTCGCTCCCGCTTCGAATCTCTCAAGGTTGGGAGCTTCACCTCCTGGAGACAGAGCAAGGCGAAGAAACGAGACGACGGAAACAAAGAGTCTCCAGGATGTGAGGTCCAGCGAAACATTATTTATCATATGCTATCAATGTTACATATTATATACCCTTTGACGAACACGTCGCATGGAAGTGGATGGCGCCACATGTTTGTAGAGGAAAATCGTCCTCCAACGGGCCATTTTTGTCTTCCATGTCAGTGAGTCGGAGTGTAGTAGATCTTATATAGTATATGTGGACTCGTTTTGATGGGTGATCGGGGTAATTGCAGCATTGAGGAAGTGGTGTTCAAGTTTCCAAGAAGTGCAACCTAGGTTTTGTCTAGGCGGCACTCCCAAGAATCATGTTTTTGTTTTGTGTGAGTGTTTGATAGTTTTCCTAGTTCTGGAGAGTCCGTATTGTGTGTGTGTGTGTGTGCTGGGAAATTGAATATATGTTTGGCCCTTGCCAGTCACCATGCCCGAAGCGGACCGACGGTTTCTTGCCCTTTTGCATTCTTTTGGTTCACTCCATAATTACACTATAGGTTCCTTTGTACAATTGATGTGAGCGGAAGCCAGCTTGGACAGCAATTCTGGCTCTCTCCCCTTTCTGGCGATGCAATCAAATGCCATCGAATGAGCATGTGTAAGTTCCTGTTCCCAGTGGTTTCGAGCAGGTTCCACAAGCTTCTCATTTTACAAAGACCAACGAGTACAAGGATGGTTGTTGCTTCCACATATACTCAGGAGTCTAAGCCGTCTCCGCTGTCTCCGCCGCCGGCACTGGCCGATGTTTGGTCTGTGGCTTCGCTGGGCGTTCTTAAGCATGGAAGTGGGCCCCTTCAAAATGCATTCTGAATCACCAACAGCTGGCACCATCCACTTCCATGTTAATTGTTGACTGGCAGAGTTATGTATTTGTGACGTGTGAATATGTCAATTAGACTCTATAATATATCTATTTCATCTATTTCATTCCATCTCAGCATGTCAATCTGGACTTCCAAAAATGGTTGCGAGAACTCTCCCAGAAAAAATCATTCCTTGTCCGTCGGTGTCCGTCGCCTACGTCTTCGGGTTGGCGCTTCCGTTGCTCCGGAGTCGACGGACCCAGGCAAGCACGGCATCTTTACAGTGCGTACAGACGAGCTCTTCTTCCTTAGCCTGGCATCCCAACAGATCGGATTTTCCGTCTATTCAGGGTGCAGTAGATGGGGTTTGGGATGTTGTTTAGGGTTTTTGGCGGGCTGATGGGAGGACTAGGGACGTGAGACACTCACATGGGGGGGCTTGACCAACGAAGGACAGAAACTTTGGCATGTTCACAGTTGGCCCATTTGTCTGGATACCCAAGTATCAATGCTGTTAGACCGCTTTTAAAGGTTAACCGATTCATAAGCAGAGATACGATCCTATTTGCCCAAGAAGTCCCTGTATGCCTTATTTACCTACCTTGGGGGGGTTCAGGAAGAAATGTAAATAGGCATATGTTTGTCATATTCCATACATGGAGTGTCACCAGAAGACACAGCCTCCAAACCAACTTCCTCCAGCAAAGTCCGTGAAATGACAGCACGTTTTGATTGGCCCTGTATTCAAGAAAGACCCATTAGGCGTCATGTGTCTATGTTTAGTTAGTCAGTGGATCTTGGAAATATACTTGATGAACCGAGAGAACACAGACACACAATAATTCATGACGCTTATAAAGTTTATACACCTGATACATGCCCTAGCACGGGAGCCCATGGGAAAGATAAGAAAGTCTCCGAATCAACAAAAACCCAGGAGTTTTCATCATTTGTGGGGTTCAGATTTGCTGTTCCGGTGCCGGGGTGCAGCTCGAGGATGATCCCATGTTCGAGCTGCACAGCTCCAGAAGCCTTTAAGTACGGGTTTGTTTGCCAGAATGCAGGGTGAGATAGAGTGAGCATGTGTGTCCGCGGTCTTCACATGAAGGGAGTTCTTGAACCCTTGTTCCTCCGGCTCCCGAGGAGCAAGGCAGGACAAGGGACTGTTGGACCTTCCTGGCTTCCTGCTTCAACTCTGTAGGTCAACTTTCAGATCAGGTTTGCGAGAGGAGGGCAGCTGCAGCTGCTACTCCCTTGGGGAATGTGCCTTGTGCCTTTGCTCCTCTTGCCATTCAGTTGTCCTTCGCCAACCCCATGTATCTTGAGTCATGAAAGAGAAGGGAAGAATCCGGAAGGCAAGAAAGGATTCTGAATTCTGCTTGTGACATTTCTGCAAGTAGATGCCAGGGATACCAGTACCAGGTTACCAGTCCCACGTCTTGAACCCGTCTACCCCAGTCCAGCACCGCTCCGTCGTCCCCTGGGATGGTACCCACGTGTCTCACAGGATGATACGACCTGTATTGAGCCGCTGGGCCGGAGAGAGGGGAGCGAACAGGTGAGCTGGCAGCCGAGGTATGACGTAGTTGGATCCTCTTAGAATAGACTCCCTGAAATAATCTTGGAAGTGGAATACCACTTGTTTGTAGAGGCTTTTTCGGAAGAGAGCAACGGACTGAGTCTGAGCTGGACATTTTTCTCCATGGGCCTCGTTGACATTTCACTTGATCAACTTGAACTTGGAATCTGGGCTGAAAAAGTGAGAAGATTCAACCTCTTTGGTGTGGCAGCAACACGACAGCTTAATCAGTGACCATTGAATTTGTGAGATCAACAACTTGTGTTTTTTCTTGCCACTTCCCAGATCCCCTGCTCCGGTGGCTGCCAGAGTGTGTTGCCAGTATGAATGGCAACCTTTCATGTTCAACAGCCCCTTCCAAGATCTTCCAATCGTTTTCCATCGACTTAGATCGCCGTTCACACGGCGTGTAGCAGTGTGCGTTCGGTTTACGGGATTCGTTCGGCAGCAAGGTGTTCATGAGTGGAAGTCCTTGGAATCACGGAAGTGGAGGTCACCATGTGGGAGTATAAACATCCATTCGTCACCTGGCAAGGAGGACAATGATCAACTTCCTTGCTGCAAGTGCATTTCTGCCATTCTTCCTTTCGGGATGTCAATGGCCTCAAAACCCCTCCATGAGTTCAGATCAGTAAGACTCTTGCAGACTGGTTCACTCTTGCAGACAGTGAAGCTGTCAGGGTGTAGCTGTCTCCAAGACGTGAAGTTTTGTTGCAATACTCAGCAGGGTGTTCTTCATTTCTTGCTGATCTAGCAGGAGGAATGTTGCTCCTTATGTTTCATGATTTCTCAGCAAGGCGTTCAAAGAATATATTACATGTTTATCCATGCCAATGGGTACAGGAGGACAACAACCATGTGTTTATCTCAGGTGAGCAGCACCTGGGGACATACGCTGACAGATGGCTGCATAGGACCTGCTGAAGGCATTTAGTTGCTTGCCATGAAGCGAGGCACAAACCATTCCAGTTTCCCATTTACACTATTTTACACTCTCCGTAAGCCGCTTAGCGCTCTATTCTTTGCTGGCAAAAGAAACCTAGGGATCCAAATAGATTCTCAGAAGGTCCAACTGTACCCTCCAAACCTACAGGGCCGTGTCTCCAATCACCTTCTCAGAGGGTGGCAGTGGATCCATAAATCAGACGGTAGAAGTGATTGGGTCAAGAACCTGGCGCTTTCACTTGTCCAACCCTGAGGTGCGTTTCGTCCGCGAACGCCTTCGCGATGAGTGACGTGGGGGGCACCAGACGAGATGGCGTGTTCTGGTGGAGAGGTGTCGCTGGCATCGCAGGGCCAGGGTGCGTAGAAGACATCAAGGCTTCCAGGAGCTCCCATATATTTATCATAGACCATCGGCCAGCGAATCAGCAACATAAACTTGACGGATACGAGAGGATGTTGGAGAGCACGAGTTAGGGCCAGAGTTATTCAGCAGGTATTGTTAATCAGATTAATCGGCTGCACCCACAAATCCTGCCCAAAGGTCAGAGCCATCAGTCATTATCCTTATTGACTTACAGTAATATATTGACTATATGGGTTGCTTCGTTTGCCCCAAATCGATCTGACTTTGATCAATTGCCACCCCAAAGAAGAACACTACACTACTACATCCAATTTTGTGTATGTGTGTTTTACATGGCAAAACAAAAAAGAAACACAGTTCGCCAGGCTGTTCCAAATATTCCCCATAACATCGATGGAAGCACCCAGAAGCTCCCAGAACCTGTTCTCAACGATCCAACTGGCCTATTGAGCCTATAGAAAAATCCCACTAACCCGATCGGCCCAATCGCCTCCTCGATCCATCGCGGACCGCGGGATCCGCGGGTTCCGCAGGTTCCAGGTGGCATCGTTGGCACCGTCCATGAGAGCGCGGCCCGGGGATCCAACCGGAGGGGACACCAATTCGGGGGGTCCAGTGCTCGGGGGAACGTCCCAGGAGCACAGGCTATACAGCGCAAGGCTCCCAAATTGGGGGTGATAAGATTTAAAAGGATATATATGATATATATATATATATATTATATCAATATAGACACAATGGACAGAAAAACATCAGGAGAAGCCTGGAGTCCAGAGTATTGCAGGTTGTCATCATGTACCTGATTGCTTCTGAGTGATGGATGAGCAACGTTGTATTTTGGCAAATGAGACACAAGAGGCTTCGGTGGAGCTTCTCCTTGCTAGGTGGCTGGGTTAGCGCTGACTGAGTGATTCTGGCGTCCGTTCAAAGTCCAAAAAAACACGTGGTGAAGTTGCATCACAGGACAAAATGATGCCCTCTAGGATCCTATAGGGCTCCAACCACATCCTCAGAAGGTAGGGACAACCCCCCATTACACACAGCCCGACCACCCAAACGGAGCCCAGAGGTCGGCCAGAAGCCCAGGTGTCGCATCCTACCGAATCCACAGGTGTGACTGACTGAAGAGTAACTACCTTATTCTTCACCGCACGAACTGCACGCTTGGGTCGTGAACACGTTTGGGGTGGGCAGCAGGTACTGGTAGATCTTTTGGACATGTGAGCCGCTTTTCCCATGTCCATCTATGTCCACTCAAAAACAATGGCAAACCCCAACGAAGGATTGCTCCATTTGCTCGGTCCTTTTTACTAGCTGGCGGTGCTCAGGGAGCAACTGAGGGTCGGGAAATCCAGGATGATCCAGTTCTTCCCCATGAAAGAGGGAGCTGTTCGGAGTGGAGTTCCCCAACTCCTTTCTAGTTGAAAAGGCCTAACTTGTTCCAATCTTTTGATCCCTTTCACATCGATCAACAATTGGTATACAATTCACTGGCATTCTGGCCGACATGGTCAATCCAAGATTAATTAAAGGCACCGGGGACCGTCGTTTGAAGGAGAACATCTGCAAAGCTTGGCGCCTTTGCCAATGTTTTGTCCTTTCTCACGGCTCCTACATAATATGATGTTGTTTGAGAATTGAACTGCTCTTTAAACTCATTCACATGGAATGGTATAGAACAATGTTTCTATTCCATGTTCCTTCAGATTCCTTCAGTGTGAGCCAATTTGAAGCTAGGTGATGACCTTTGATGGCTTGGGTTTGCACAGTTCCTTGGATGTTCATGATGTGGGCGAGAATGGAAAGTCACGCAGGGCACGTGGCATCCGGCATGCGGTCACGCGTGCACGGTGTGACGCTGGAGGTTAGTACCAGGTTGCAGAAGCGGGTTCGTTTCCTGCGCGATCATGGGATACTCCACGAGCGGGGTTGGATACTCTTGCTCCACCGAGCTCCTCAAGCTCAAGCACAACTCGCCTGGATGTCACCTGTGGAACACTCCAGTCGCATAGACCAGTTTTTCACGCTCCTGCCCCGCCCACGCGGTCTCCCCATCAAACGCCGTGGTGGCGGCCCGCAGGTTCGCTGCGTTCGACGGGTTCGACTCGGGACTCGGCGTCGGCGGGTTAGACTCGGACCCCAGCTCGTTCGAAGGACTTCAAGGACTCCCATCGATGAAGGACGTGCGGCCCCCATGACCATGCCCAGACCGTGCGAGCCTGGAAAAAGCCATACCCCAATTTGGTGGGTGGAAGTCTTTTCCAGAGGTGTTGGGGAGCGGAGGGTGCTTCCTGGAATTGCCAGGAAAGGAGGTGCGTATTGGCACAGATTCCCGGAATCGGTATTGGACAGAGAGAGGAAAGAATCTCTTGGAAAGGATGCGAAGAGTCAGCATTGTACTGTATCGAGAAAGGAATCAATCCGAAAGCTCAACTGTTGTTGCAATCCAGGTTGAACAATATCAGTGTTTGGTGGCTTGATGACGGGTACCCTTTCCAGGTTTTGTTGCGGTCGGTCTTGATATGTTGTGATTTTTCACAAAAGGCTTTGCAAGGATTTCCAAGTGGATTTCCACCAGAAGGTTTTGGATTATGAGTTCGAAAGGGAATGAATTGTTGAGCAGGGAACAGGGTAGAGCAATCAAGAATACTGACAATGAAACACGCCTGAGACTTAGCAGCCACACAACAATGAGCTATTGGTAATGCCCAATGGCAAAGCCACCAATAGACAATAATATATAATTATATAATTGGATGATATTGGATGAAATAGCAATGGAACATATTGGGATAGAATTGAAAGCAAGAAGAGGAACAACATTCAACATATGTTATAGTGTTTCGATGGGTTTCGATGGATAGTGTTTAGGTATGGTTAACATTGGTTCATAATACATTTTGTTTGGGAGTTGGTGTAGCTTTTTTTCGGGGTGTTTTAGAACCTGTGGACAACTGTTCTCCTACCATCCAAACTCAACCCACATCAACGCACAAAACCCACATCAACGCACCGGACCACTCGAGGAGGGACTACTACTCGTTGGTGAGTCATTCTCCCTAGGCCATACCTTCGTTTCGAAGGTGGGACTGCGGGCCCGGGTGCCAGGAGGGTCCAGTCATAGCTTCGGAGGTACGACGAAGTCGGTGTAGGGTCCGGAAGCCCTGCCGACCGTTTTTGTTGCTGTACATGTCGAAACAGTGGTCAAACGCCTCCCGACTCGTGCGGTGGTCGCTGCGCCTCCCAACGACCATGGTCGTTGCACCGGGTCGTGGCGCCATCGAGGTTGTCTGTCTTCGACCTTTGGGCGGCCAGGCCAGTGACAGCAATTGGTGGGGAGGATGCCATGGGTGTGCTTGAATAGGAAGGGTCGGCCCGGGGCCCTGGCTAGGTCTTCGGGCCTGTTTTGTTTCCATTTCTGCAACTTGCATCCCCATCTGGGCTGGCGAGCAGATAGACTTACGATCGCTACATGGGCTTTGAGGCATTCTTTGAGGATCTACGGGACTTCCGTCCGTCAGCGGCGACATTCTCCAGCATCCATCCGAAAGAAAGAGCCTCCTACGATGGACTCCAGCACCAATGTTACCGGTTGTTCTGACTCTTTTGCTTGAGCCCATGGCACCCAGCCAGTGGCCCTCGGAAGGTCTCCCTAGGTCAAAATACACACTCAAACGTAGATCATCTCGGTTACTCACTCCCCAAAACCACTGGTTGGTAGAGGAAAACCATCTTCCAGGGGACCATTGTGAGGGTCCATGTTAGTTTGTACCCATCACCACCCTGTTGCTGACCACTCAGTCCCTGCTTGGCATCCAAAGGCTTCTGCAAGTCTGGCATCCTGTCGGTCCCCCATTGAGCCGTGCGGTGTCCGAAGCTTTTCTCCCGCGGCTCGGTGATCGGAACAGCCGAATGTGAGCTGCCTCGCAGAGTGCAGAGATTGATGTTTGTTTTTGGCAATGAAGCAATAATGAAAGGTTCTTTCAGGGCCAGCTTCATGAAGCAACTAGAAGAGCAAACTTGGAGGTAAGACATGGTAAGACTATACTCTCTACAAACGAACAACGAGTGCCTCGTGGAAATCGTCCACAAACTCAAATTCTCACACTCCCCAAGGGACTAGACATTTTTTTGGTGGAGCTGAGCTACCCCTTGCAAAGATCGAGAAATCAGAGTTCGACGACCACCTTTCTCCTTGGCGACTTGGAAACCTGTCACCAGTGGCGGAGAAGTTGGAGAAGGGATGGCTCTTGAGCTTTGTCAGACACCAAAACTATGTTATAGTATTCTAAGATTGAGGATCCCAAAATGACAGAAATGAATAGACATGATGGATATGTTTTTTTATTTGTTTGGTCTGATGCTTTGCCGAGCAGGTAGCAGCCCCACACTTGGTGCTTAGCATGGCTTCTTTGCACTCTCCGGTGAAATGCGCAGCTTTGAGGACTATTTTTACCTATGTCCCATGCCAGCACTTGTCCAGCCATGACACCGGAATGATAGCAGGTGTCTCCACCAATCATGTGACTGTCACTAACCCGGCTCACAAATTGCCCAGTTTCTACTGTACAGAATATGGGTGTGTATTTTCATAGTGTTTGCTCCTAGTCGACTGATTTGGTCCTATTTCCCGGTTCCCGGTCAACGTCTTTTACGCCTTCCCAGCGTGGGTGCGAACGGGCCTTGTTCTGTCCCATCTAGACCTGCAGTAACAGGTGGTTGGGAGTGCCCAGGATTGTCATCTAGTCCCTGGATGGGACTCAACAAAAAGAGCTCAACTAAGAAGATACCGATACCCTAACTTTTAGAGATGGACAGGCCTGCGACCAGGCCCCATCATCATCAGCCCTCGATGGCCGGGATAGACCCAAGACACATGCGCAGACGCTGCAAAGACCGATTTCTTCGGGGTGCGAGGCTAGTGCCGAGATTTCTTCCATCGAAGGGGACAACGGAACATGGTAATACAAATGAGGTTCGCAAGTGATGACGGAAAGCGCTGTAGCGCTTGGAAGTATTACCGAAAGGGAAGGGGGGGGGGTGGGGGGGGGCCAAGCTGATTTGCAGACCGTGCGGGCTTTTTTTGGCATGTTCGAAGGTCCATAAAACACTGTAATTTACAGTAAAAAAGTGGCTTTGGGTGGGTTTGTGTTGAGCTTATTTACCTTCAACAAGTTGCATTTTACTTGCACGAGAGGCAATTTTTGAGGTTTATCTTGTTATCTCGCATTCGAAGGCTTTGAAATGCAATGTGCATAAAACACTGTAAAAACCATGAAAAAATGAGGTCCCACAAGTGTAAGGAAGGTGTTTTTGAGAGCTTATTTTTATCATTTGTTTGCGTATGAAAGCTTGCTCCTGACGAGCACACCCATGATGTCAATACTGCAGTTTTCCCCAGGGAACATAACCAGCATCGCAAAGGTTTGGACAAGTGCAAGAAATGTGTTTGTGATAGCTTTATTGCTTATGAAAGCTTGCTCCAGTTGGTGGTCAAGTTTAGGGCAGGTTTGTGCAAATCTTCGGCGATCTTCAGGCATTCCTGGGGCATATCCTTCTCCATCTTGGCGCGTTTCGCCCAATGTTGGGGCTCTCTTTGAGCCTTCTCGTCGAGGTATGTTGGAACTGATTGGGGCTGTGGGGTCTAGATCAGGGCATGTTGAAGGCTTTGCTGCTGTTATGTACTTGTTTTGCGGCCATGTTGGTCCATTTGGCTGCTTTTTCTCTGCTGTTTGACTTGGGCAGGTGGTCTTTTGCGTAGTGCGTGTAAAACACAAAAACACGTGAAAAATTGAGGTCCGACAAGTATAAGAAAAGTGCTCTTGATAGTTTTTTTTGTCGTTTTTGCTGCTTTGTCTTATGAAAGCTTGCTCCAATGGGCGGTCAAATTTTGGGGCATGTTTGTGAAAATCTTCGGGGATCTTGGTGCATTCTTGGGACATACCCTTTTCCATATTGGAGCACTCCACCCAATGTTGGGGCTCTCTTGAGGCTTCTCGCGGAGGTATGTTGGAAGTGATTGGGGCTGTGGGGTCTAGATCAGGGCTATGTTGAAGGCTTTGCTGCTGTTATTTTACTTTTTTGCGGCGATGTTCGTCCACTTGGCTGCTTTTTCTCTGCCGTTCGACTTGGGCAGGTGGTCTTCTGCGTAGTGTGCGTAAAACACCGTAAAAACCGTGAACAAATTAGGTCCGACTACCCTGCAGCAATAAAATGTTGCTGCTCCGCTTTCCGTGTTTTTCCGACCTGGTTTGCAGCTGGCTTCCCTGGATGGGGCGCCTGCATGGGCCTTCTTGTGCGGCATGCATTGGCAAACATTTGGAGTGGAAGAGAACATGCGGCCTACTCTTTGAAACAACGCATGATCCTTTTTTTTACAAGATCATATGGTCGCTGCTCTCCAGGCCTCGTTATTTAGAGACCAAGAACCCTGCTTTGGCCGAGAAAGGTGCTTCTTCTCTCTGCAGGTCTGTTTCTTTTGTGGGAGTGGTTGAGTGCACAAGGTAGCGGTTAACTTTTTCAATTATATATGTTTTGTTGAAGCCGTAGCATGAATCAGAGTACCGGAGATAGCGCACATCTCAAACAACCATATTATAAGCCTGGTTGACCAGCGAACATGAACCAATTCCTCCCTCTAAATGAACCAATTCCTCTATATATACATCCCAAGTGACCTACAGTATATATACCTAGAACCTGATTAACCCCTCTTTTGGAGCCAAAATATGGTCTTTTCCTATCAAAACAAAGGTCATGTCTGGGTTCTAGGTATATATAGGATGTCAAACGTCCATGATCGCCCATGGTTTGTGGGGTGGGACTCGGTCCCCATCCCATCTTCTTCTTCTCGGCTTCGTGGGCACGATTGGGGCAGGTCGCTTACGTTTGGACCCTTGGATTCCCTTGGTGAACAGAACCCCTTTGCAACGCTCGAAAAATCGACCGGCGCCCAGACAGGGCCAACAGGCCCTCCCCATTCAATTGCACATCCGATCACATCTGTGGTGCGTCTCGATGGTTCTGGAAGTTGACACCAACTATATGTGGAACGGCATTGCATTCTCCGACTCTGATGCGTGAGCCACTGCGAGCCATCATCGATTGTTTCACATTTTGCGTGTGTGACCACCCAATTTTCGAGCAACGCCTCCCTTGGCCAGATAGAACGTGACCCAAACAGATGAATGATGTGACCGAACAGGCTAGCAGATGTTTGTGGTATAGCAAAAAAAACAACAAAACAGATTTTATCCCTCCATCATGTGTAAATGGTTTTGGTCATCCCTATCCACTGGGTCTCGGGTGCCGTCCAAGCGGACTTGGATCATCTTGCTGACGATGGAACGGACGGACGATCTACGGAATGAACCGAATCGCCATGCATGCCTGAGTCTTAAGAGTCCAGTCGCACCTGCCTGAAATGTCTTGGACCCACCCCTGTCCCACCTTCTCAGAGGGTAGGATCATGACCACGGGCAGGGTATCAGTATCAGAGTACTCCAGAAGCTTTCTTGCGATAGTCAAAGATCATCACCTGAACGTTGAACTTCTCTTCCTATTTGAGCTCATCTCTTCGTACATGCACTGGTGAATTCAATGGTGGTTCTCTCGCATGGAGCGAGCTATCGGCAAACAAGACTTATTCTACGATTTTACGACTCCCAATACTTCTTAGAGAGTCGAGACAGTCGAGATATGTTTCTATTGTCTTTTTCCGGAAGGCTGTTGGATACCCTAGATACTATATATATATAATATAAGTACTAACAAATATATTATCTACTATAAATAATTCTAGATACCTGCAGTTATGTCCATCGTTTCGCAGGAAAACAGTTCCGTTTCAACTGAAAACCTCCGTTTCAGATTCCGCAGCAAGCCTGTTTTGGATCAGGAGAGGCCGCACAACTTTATGCACGCGCGTCTCCAGAACAGTTGCACGCCTGGAGTCAACAGTTGTAGCAAGTCTGCAAGTGCGACCTATGAGGTCTTCTCCAATCTCACAGGAAACGCATAGAGGAAAATGATGTATTGTGGGATCAGCCAACATGACCTCGAAGTCCAGCAAGCAATGTCGAAAGGAATGAATCTTTGGCACCATAGCCCAAGCTGCAAAGGATTGGCTCTGTAGATTGTGGTAAGCCCAAGCCTGGCCACACTGCAGTGAAGCAGCCGCACAAGCTTGCGGGAGAAACAACCGATGATCAAGCAGGTGCTTGTACTACTGAAGGCCGTGGTTGCCACATTCTTACATGGCAAGCAAAAGCTGGCGGCGTTGACCAGACTCATCAGCAGCACACATCGGAAGAAGAGAGCAAAGCCATTACGTCAACAGAACGCAGTCAGAAGCCTTCACGTTCGCCCAAGGTGCTGTCTTGGTGTTCGGCCAATTGAACAGGATTCTGCTGAAGCTTCTCAAGATGGCGTCTTGTGCCCCGAGAGAGTCGACATTCTAAACAGGCTGCGCGTCCGTTCCAATTGCAGGTCAGCAGTTTCGGACTCACCATCAATGACAAAAGCTCGACCAAGTTGGATAAGGCTGACAAGCGTTCACCCAACGAAATGCCTCAGTAGACCAAGGCGGAGGATATGATAGATATCTCGCTTAAAGAGAAATTCTTGCCGACCAGTGTGTGTGGCTCAAAAGGAGCAACCATCAACGTGGGTTGGTCAAGCCATGGGTGGGCCAAGTAATGTTGGCGCCTGATTAGTAAATAGGGCCCCCCCCCCCCCCCCCCCTCAAACAAACAGGAGGTCCTCTATAATAAACTATCACCAAAACAAATCTGGATTCCTGGTGAGGGATCTTTTGTAATTGATTGTAGTATTCATTACTGTATCCTTTTGCTTTGCAGCCTCAGATCTTCAGCTCAAGAGAAGCCCCAAGCTCTCAGTTTCTTCCTCAGCTTTCATGGCTTCCTTCTCAGATGAAGTCCTGGTGAAGGATCTTTTTGGTTCTGAGACCTCTTCTGTTGCTTGGTTGTGCTTAATCAAGTGATGTGTTTGGTTTGCTCAATCCCCCTTGTTGCTTTTCTCAGCTTCTCAGGGGGAATGCCATTAGTAAGAATCTCAGGAGACCATCATCAACTACAGGAGGTTGCCTCAGGAGCCTGACATCTACTGCCCCAATGGGCATAGGCTGGTTCTCAGCAGGATTCCTTGGCAGAGTGGCTGCACCTCTTCTGGTTGAATCTGATTCTTTTGCTTTCCTGTTTGGGTTAGTTTGATTTGGTAAGGTAGTGGTAAAGTTTTTTGTTTTCAGGGCCATGGAAACTAAGGCAGGCATTGTCCAGGGGTGAATGGCTGGCCAGCGTGGGCGATTGCTCAGTACTACAATGAGGTGTTCCTCTCACTCTTATTGAAAAACTGTGTAATAGTTATATATATAGTTTTCTTTTTGTTTTAGACTAAGTGCATGTCAGTGGTGGGTGGGTGAAGTGGTCACCAATAGACAAGCTGAGGCTTTGTGCTCAGTTGCCTTGGGCTGACCTGGTGGCTCAGGATGGGAAGGGCCACCTGACAGTGTCTCAGTTCAAGGGCAAGAGGGGCTTCATGGCTTCTAAGGGCAAAGGGTCTATGCCTCAGGGCAGTGCTCAGCCAAGTGCTCAGGGCAGTGCTCAGCCAAGTGCTCAGGGCAGTGCTCAGCCAAGCGCTCAGGAGCCAGCTCCTCCTCCTCCTCCCATTTATCCCCCTATGCCAGCTCAGTTCTTCTTTCAGGGCTCCTCAGATCACACTCAGCTTGAGGAGTTCATCAAGAAGACTATTTTGGACATCTCAGAGGCTGCTGAGCCAGCAGCCATCACTGAGATCACTGAGCGCATCAGCAAATGGGAGGGGAAGTTGGAGGGCATTGCAGCTGATGCCATGGAGTATGAGAAGAAGCTCCTCCAGGCTCAGGAAAAACTCAGGACTGAGTGCGAATTCCTGAGAGAGGCTGAGTTGCAGCTGAAAGATTTGAGGCAGGTGGCCTCAGAGAAGGTCACTGAGCTGGAACAATCTCAGACTGCACTTGCCCAGAAAAGGACTCAGCAGCTGGCCAAGCAGCTTGCTGAGGCAGGGCTTTCTCAGTACAGTGCTGCTGAGCTTGAGAAAGCTTTGGAATTCATGAAGGCCTCAGGGGAGAGTGCACCATCTCAGATGGCTGCTGAGGAAAAGACAACAGCTCAACCTCAGCCACCTCAGCCAAAGGCACCTCCTCCTGAGCTGGAGCCTAAGAACAAGGCCCAGAAGCTTGCTCAGATGGATTGAGCTCAGTGGCAAGTGGGCTCAGAGCAATTTATGAAAGAGCTGAAGGTTTGGGAGCGTGTTTGAAAAAGGTTTTGTGAGAGCTTGCATGGGGGAGCTGTGCTTGCCTGCTGTTGCTGCTAGCTGTTGTTATTGTTGTTGTTGTTGTTGTTGTTGTTCTGGTTATTTGGTGGTGGTTTCAACCAGTTGGCCATGGCCATGGTTGTTCACTCAGCTCTTACCCCCTGAGGACCTGAAGATTTGCAGCAGCTCTTGAAGCACGCTAAGGGCAAAGAGTGATTAGATTTTTGTGCCTCAGCAATGCTGAGTTGCCTTTTTCAACCTCAGTGGGACCAGAACACAAACAGCTCAGGCCCCCAGTGAAAAGGTGCAAGGGGTGAGGTCTGGGAGTGCATGGTCTCAGGTTCTCAGTCAATCACCAAATTTCCAGGGTCTCAGTTCCAGGGTCTCAGGGTCTCAGCGTGTGCAATCACTCAGCATGCTTTGGTGGTGCCAGCAGCATTCTCAGCATTCTCAGAGAGCCCAGCATTCTTTGCTCAGCTGACCTGCATTTGGTCTTAGTTCAAAAAGTTTTTGTTGCATTTGGTCTTAGCTCAGCTGACCTGCATTTTTTGCTTTGGGTGATTGTGTTTTGAACTCCAGTGCATCAAACTCAGCTTGGTACACTGAGGACTCAAGAGCCATGGGACCACAGCTCAAGGCCTTCATCGTCCTCAGCTTGTGCTGCTGCTCAAGCATCAGCTTGGTCTGTCACTTGCACTTGGTTAATGGAGTTCTTTCTATTGTATTTAATTCATGCAGGTGTTTCCTATTTTTTTGTACTTGCAAAATGGTTTATATATATATATATTTCAATCACTTGCACACCCTTGCAGCTGAGGTGGGACCTCAGTGGATTTGGCAGCTAGGGTTGCTCAGGTGAAAGAGCTCCTGAGCCTTGAAGCTTTGGACCTTGGGCAGTGCTTCATTATGTTTATAGTTTGGTGTTTTTATTTGATTTGTTTTTTTGCAGCAAATCCATGTTTTGCCATCAGTTCAGCTCAGCTCAGGGTTGGTTCTCAGCCCTGTTGCTCTCAGCCTTCATGGTGAAGGCTTTGATGCACCTGAGCTATGGCCCTGTTTCTCAGCTGGCATCTCACTTGCAGCAGCTCAGGAATGATCCTGGTACAGACTTGGGTGAACACTTTTGTTGTTGTTGTTGTTGTTGTTGTTGTGCTTCCTGGCTAGTTCTTTGATAGTTCTTTTGCTCCATGGATGTCAGTGAGGAGCTTTGGCAATCCTCTGAGGACCAGAAGGAGCGTGATCTTCAGGCCTTAGAGGACATTTCTCAGCACCTCCTTTTTCTCAGCAACAAGCTCAGCTCAGTGGAACTCAGGCTCGATGCCCAAGGAGGGAACAGTTGGGATGTTCTCAGGCACCTGAGCCAACACTTCACTGAGTTTGACCCAGCTCAGGGAGGCTCTGCTCTCTTTATTGAGTTTCTCTGCCAGAAGAGGTGGTCATTGATCTCAGGCCCAGTCTCTCAGTGGCAGTTGACTGAACCTTGTTCTCATCTTAGTGTAATTTTGCTGTCTTTGTTTTGCTGAGTGGTTCATTGGCCCAGAGCTATTAGTGCGCCTAGCTCAGGAGCAAATGGCTGAGTGGGACCTGCTGCTGCATGCTGCAATCCTCAAGACACAAGAGGGTGTTCAGTATGACAGGTTCCTCAGGGCAACTCAGTCTAATTAGTAATATTAATATATATATAGTTATATTGATTAATAAGACTTTGCTATGAGCACCTCTATATTATTGATTCTTTGCAAATGCCATTAATTAGCTAGCCAGCTCTCAGGCCATCTATGGCCAAACAGCCTCAGCAGAGCTGCTCAGTGATGAGGAGAGGATCCTCAGCAATTGCTTGCGCCCTGAGCTGGACATCTTGTGGGCCAACAAGCCTCAGCCAACTGTGGCTCAGCTGGTTGCTCAGGCCCATCCTTTCTCCTCAGCTTCCATCCACTGGGAAGCTGTTCAGACCAGGGCACAAGGGCTCAGGGTCAAAGCTGCTCAGATTCATTAGCTGAATGCTTTGGCCTTTTTTGTTGGTTGTGGCTTGGGTGATGGGTTTGGTTGGTGGGTTAAGTTTCTTTGCTGGAGGCTTTGAGGCTTCAAGTCTCAGCCTCACTTGAGCTGACCACTGTCGCTCCTGGACCATTGTCTGAGTGGAACATTGAGGCTGAGGTTCCTCAGATTGAATTTGATTTGTTTTTTGTTTCTTTTCTATTCCTCCTCAATGTTGGCCTTCAGCTTGCCTGACCTGAGTGAAGCTGAGGTTCAGCTGCACTTGGCTGAGCTAGCTGGGCCAGCTTCTGAGGTGCAAGACTGAGCTAGGAGCTATGCTGCACTCAGTCTCTTCTGAGCTAAGCTGCTGCACTTTGGAGCTCAGAGGTTTTCAGCCAAGCTATTTTCACTAAGTGTTCATTAATTACATTGTTGTCAGATCTCAGCTCCTTTGCTTTTTCAGCTAATGAAGCTCAGTAATGAAACAACAAACCAAGAGCGTTTGTGTTGAAAATAAGCTGTGTTTGCAGGGGGTGGTTGGTGTTCACTGTTTGAAGAAAGCTGTCACCTGCTGAGATGACCATATATCAGCTAATGAATCATAATCATTGGCCTCAGGGGCTAAGTAAAGGGAGATTCCATGTGCATTTTTTCCAGTGGAAAAAAAACTTTCACAATAGAGGTCCCAAAAACAAATTTATTATTGAGGATCAGGT
>CAXAMN010021112.1:265157-285844 GCA_963970005.1 Durusdinium trenchii | reverse complement strand
GGGGGGTCTAAATAAATTTGGAAAAATTTAGCATTATAGAGGCACCATTTACTAATCAGGATCCAACATTAACACGTGTCCTTCCACTTTGCAGTGGTGGACACGTCCTCGTATGGCAGGCCGTCGTCGCCAGCTTCCCATTCATAGCACATCTGGAGTGACCGTTCGCGGCCTCACGTGCCAAAGTGTCTTCTAAGCGGTTGCGCACGAGATGTCCTCCTCCATGATCTTCACATGCCAGCGGGCCGTCATCCCCAAAAGCTGCGTTTCATCTGAGAACTGTCTTCCACTGGAGAACGCTATTCTTTTTGAAACTGATAAACGATAAAGTAATGTAATTAATGTTCCTATAGAAAGACTCCGGTATACTATATACTGCGGGTCTCAGCTCTAGCGATATGATACAATCCTTTGTTCGGTTGCCAGACGCCGTCACGGTCTTGGCCAAGTGGGACTCCAAGTTTCATCTCTTGGCTCCTCCGACTTCCGCACGACCGTGGGCCTCGCGCTTTGTGCGGTGAACGTCACGCGGGAGTAGGAAGGAGTGGCCGGAACCAGGGACAGGCATGCCAGCATATGCCAGCTTTCACCGAATTTAGACAGATGATTAGACATGTGCGGAGTGTTTTTTTCTACTGTCATTTGCTGATGCAGCTGTTGATTCATGGCGATTCCAGAGACCATGGATGATATGGATGACTTGTAGCGGTGGAGAATGCCAGGCCTTCATTGCACAGGCAGGGGTGATCATGCTGGAATTGAAGTTGGGTCATACATGGTCATACCAAAAAAGGATGTGAAATCATATCACTTCCTTCATCGTCTCTTACCTGTCCCTCCCCGCAACAAAGATGGTTTTGTGGACAAACCCCTGTTTGGCATTCGGATTTAGTTTGTTTTCCATTGGTGTTTCCAGTATATTCTTTCAAGGTTCGTGTACATCAAATTTGAATAAATCAAACGACACAGTATAAACAACATACCACAGACTTTGATCCTTGTATATCCTTATGTTTTTATTCATATTTTTCCTCATCAATTTCATCAAAGTCCCAAACCATTTGTCCCTCCATTTGTCCCTACAAACCGAGTGGTCGAAAGGGGGGTCCATGTGGGTCGACGCACCGGACCCTCGTTTCGCCCGCCACAAGATAAGAAGGCCACCATGAAAAAACCGATCCGACATCATGGGACAACGTCCGAACCTGCAGACATGAAATGATACACAGAATCATCGAAAAGACCTGCATCCATATTCTGCCTTCCAGTATGAGAAGCACCGAATGTGACCGCACCTGACAGAACCCATTTCTTCAGCTTTGACTGCCGCGGTCCTTGGCTCCGATCGCAAGTTGCCGATGGAAGCTGGGAGACCCCACGCCTGGGAGGGTCACAAAGAGACGTACGTATACTTTGTGTTTGATGTCCAAGCTATGCAATGTACATATATCTCCAACAAAGTGCAAACATGTTGTATAGTATAAATATTAGCGCGTAGTGGCGTAGTAAGTCGAATCAGCTTCAGTTTGAGTTGTAATAGTATGAACTAGCACCAAAATGGGTGTGGGTGCCCTTTGTGCAAAACATGGAGCTTTGCGCACCAGCGTAGCAAGTAACACATGCTAGGAAAAAGCAAACTTGGAAAGCGGCAGGCTCTATCTTTATTTGAATTCTGACGGGCAAAAGAGAATACCCAGCCCTCAACTTATCTGAACTGAAGCACTGACTCAAGATTGACACTTTGACTTGAGTCCCTCATGTAGCACGACGGGCCGCGCGACACTGTAATCAGGCGAGGTCTAAGGAGGACTGCGTGCTTTTGCAGGTGTGGACTCTGCTTCCTCGGCAATTGGTTTGCCGTGCCCCCACTTCGCCCATGAGGGGCCAGGAGGGGGACACTGCCAGGAGTACTAGGAGCCGAGTTGCGAGCGATGGCACTGGTGAACAACCAAGCCGAGGCCAGCCTCATCAAAGTCATGCTGTGTGACATAGTCATGGAAGTTCATCAACCCCTCAGGTATGCGTATCTTTTTTCACAAACACACTGGACCGGGCCGCACCATCGGGGCGGCAGTTCGATACTGGACAGTTGCCATGCAACTCGTCTCACCCAGGAGGGTCGATTTGGTACAGCCAACGAGGCATAGACCTCGGGTAGTTCGACCCGCTCTTCACACAGAATGCGGCGTAACAACTCGCATCTTCAGCAGGTTGGATGGAGGTGTTTCTTGCTTTTTGGCGGCAGGTTCGATGCAGCTGACACGGTCCATGAGTCCCTTTAGTGACATGTGATTGACAAATACCAGGACCCTCAAAGTGACCTCTTTGGAGTCTCTAAGTGACCTTTAACAGGCACAAGTGACCTCATCCTGGGATCTCAAAAGGTCACTTTGAAGGTTCAGAAGGTCCTGGTTTGTAAATAATTACAAGATACTATCTGTAGGTTGCCAGCAACTTTATAAACATGAAATGTTCAGAGGTTCATGTGGTTTGGTTTGATCCAGTTATGTAACAATATACTCTACTTTGGACTTTTGTTGGAACCGTTCACACATAATATTTGCATGTTAATAGAATCCAGAAGACCGATGCCCAAAAAAACATCAAGATGCCCAGTGAAGCGGGAGTGTTCAGGACTTTTGGGCCTTTTGAGGACTGATTCCCAGTCAAGCAGATGACAAGCAACACCAACAACTATGGAGCAAAAAGAGATATAATGACGACGCACAACTACTTAACAGTTTTAACAATGTTTTGTGTATGTTCGCCCTCTAGAATTTGACTTACTGATTGAACCACCATGGATGGTCTGGGCTTCCGGACCCCCAAAGGGAAGGATATGTCGGATATGTCACATTTTTCTACAAGAGCTCTGCGAAGAGGTCGGGACCCATGTTTTGATCCGGGTCCTGCGAAGAGTTCAAGACCGGTGATGTAGTGACTGGCGGGTTGGGGAGGGTGAATTCTGCATCCCATCGTTCTCCGGGTAAAGATGCGAAGGGCCCCGGACGCAACATGAGTGATGAGGGCTTAAGGACCACGGAGCTTAGTTGGGTTCCTGACATCCTGGCGGGGTGTCATGTTCGACTTCACGTTTATATACTATACTCTAAAACATTAGGACGGATTCATCGGAATGCTGGCTGCCGGCTTCAGCATTTCCATCCGACTGTTGAAGTTGCTTCTGGTCCAAAGACCGTGCTCTTTGTCGGTCGGATGCAGCGGTAGTGGTCCCAGACCGTGGCTCAACTCACTCCTCCTCGCAATGAATTTCAGATATGTTCAGTCTCGTGCGACTCGTAGGGAATGAGGGAATGCACCACCCCAATACCTCAAAATCCATCCACCCTTATTCCTTACGAGTTGTGCCGATGTCAGTTTTTGGAACATATGTTGACTGTCCCAGGAAGGAGCCAGCCGGGAGTGGCCAGAGGATCCACACGGACACGGTGGTCCCAACAAAGAACTCACCAAAGAACTGGTTTCATGGTCACTGGTGTTTTAGAACCCCAGTTTTTTGGTGCCGCAGATGAAAGATGGAGCCAATGTTGGAGTTTCGTGTTTTTTTTTTGGTGTTGACATCGGTGTTCCTCACATGTCATCGCTCAGGTCGTCCCTCAGAGGGCCCGCCTTCACCCCGGAGCTTAGGAGTTTGCATAGAAATGGTTTCTTGTTCTCTGGTGTGGAACCAACATCTGCAGAAAAAGATACTCTCACTAGGGCCCTAGGGCTCCAAGTACCTCCTCAGAAGGTATTTGGACCCTCCAAACCCATCCCAAACACCTTCTTAGAAGGTGCTTGGAGCCCTAGGGTCTATTAAAAAACTGTGAGTCATGAGACGATGCATAGATGGCCTTGGAAACAGCCTTAGTTTGATAAATCGTGGGGATCCGGTATCCGGTCGTGTACCAATAGGATCCAATAGGTAGATGCGTACGTGGCGCTGACCACTCGTTGATTCGGACAACATTTAGACCTCTTTGTGATGTTAAAGACCTCGACTCGTGAACGCTGGAGCCTCTGCTGAACTGCATACGACCGGAAGATGTTGACCAGATTGTTCAGTCGCCGATGGACTGGTCCCGGCACGCCTTTTTGCGAGCCTGGCCTCACGGTGCAAGCCCCAGCGGGTTTCAGTTTTGATTGGTAAGTGGTGGTGGGAGCTGATCACCCTTCTTTCTGGGTCCCCAGCGGAGGAAAGTGGACAGCCTATAAAGTTTTTTGGGGCGGTTTCCCAATTTTTATATACCATTAACCTGGATCTTCCAACTATGCCAAATGTCTGCCTTTTTGCTAATTTTTATAGATGCAAAGGCAGACATTTGTCACAGTTGGAAGATCCAGGTAGAATTGCCTAAATGAAAAGGGGTGAACAGAGGTTTTACATGGTTTTACTCTATGGTCCACAAAAAGTGAGTGAATCAGACTCCAAGGGCAGAATGGTGGATGTTGAGTCATAATCTGTAATGATAATTGCAATATAAAATTCCGGAAGCCGCAACCTTCGATCTGCAGGGTACATCATGGCCTCATCCGTCGGAAAAAAAAAAATACTGTACCCAGTCGGACTGTTCCGGTCCCTGCTTCTCAGGCTTTCCGCCCATGGCATGCGATGGCCACCCCAGAGACCGAGCCGACTCGCTGAGGTGCATCATGGACTCTTGGCGAGCCGCCGGTCCGTCCGAAGCACGGCGGCTCATAAGTCCAGGCGCCCGGTGGGGAACGACGTGTTGAGTGAGTTCAAGAGGGGCGTGGCGGTTGGCGAATTCGGGCCGGACTGGTAGGTTTGGTGAGTTGCCAGGGAAACCGATGTCCTGGAGGTGTGAAATAAATGTATCATCATATATATATATATAATCATGTATATATCATAATCAATATAACCCTGGTTCTTCAGAGTGACCCTTTGAGATCACCGTTGGAGGTCACTTGGGCCCGCAAATTTCACTGGGCGGCACTCCAAAGAGCTCACTTTGAAGAAGCTGGACTGAGGACCCAACAATCAGATGAAATAATCCTAGCCAAGCAGGCGTGGATACCTTTGTTAACTTGAATCTTTCAAGGGTCATGTCATGTCGTACGATAGTTGCACATACCAGCAGTTCCTTGTCGTGTGTTCGTGGAGGATAGGGGTGCCCCTGTCACATCCACTCAGTAGGGATGGGTCCAAACACCATGGAAACACCTTGGTCTTCTCCCTTGTAGTTCAGGGACGGACCCAGACCGTCCTTCATCATACCCATCAAAGGTGGATGGCCTGCCCAACCTTTTTGGGGAATCTGTTTCCCACCTCAAAACCGAACAACTGGAAATGCTGAGCGTTTCAGGCAATGCAAGCATCACAAGCTCTTGCTTCGCGGTTGAACAGGTGGATATTGGCGGAAATGAACGGAAAGAGGTTCACCTTTCCCAGTGGATCCAGTTACCACTAGGTAGCCAGTGTTTCCAAGGACTAAACCGTAGACCAAACGAAACCCTGGTTCCTGATAGTGGCTGCGCGGGAACCACTGGGTCTACTTTCAGTGTCAGCTCGGGAGGACCGAGACCGGCGGGACGGACGACACGAACGTCTCCGTCTCCGTCGAAGACCGCCACAGGTGTCACAGCCGTTCCCAATGACCCACGGCGACCTCCGCAGACCGGCAGCCCCCGCGTGGGGCGAGCACGCATCGATCAAACAGGCCAAAAAGTAAGGCACCAAGTCGGGTGGAAAGCAGGGGGTGGCCCAAAAAGAGTTCTTCTGCTCCTCAGAACATCTTAGAACTAATAAGCAGTGGATCGTCCACGTTCTCACTCGTTGAGCTTGGCTGAAGCTACAGATGTCCCTGTATAAATCACCTCGATTCTGCGGCCGAACGAAAGCTCTCGATTCTGCGGTAAAAATCGGACCACGATGGACTCCAGGTACCCAGAACTCCAGAAGTGCAGTACATTATATTCGCACTTTGGATATACATGGCGGTTCCATTTGTCACATTTGTCACCGTGATATGAACAGGCGTGAACAGGCCCGTACGGTTGGAACTGCTTCCACTGACTGATTCTTGCGGGGATCATCATATGCCCCGTCCAGAAGGAAGCTTTGGGAGGAGTTTGTGGACAATTTACAATATAGGTTTGTTCTACCTCACCATCAGCTCAAGACAGCTCATCGCTTGTACCGAATGGCTGCCAGCCGCCCGCTGGTCCGCTTTCACAGCTATAGGGAAGTTGAGATGGTGGAATCCACGGCGTAGAAAGAACCGGCAACCTGAACATCTCATAGTCTGTTGTGCCAACCTTCTCTCGTTCAGAGAGGGCGCCAGCTTCCCAACCAGGAAGAAGATTAGCCAGGTTTGCTTCTGGCACAAGAGAGGACCTTTCAAGATTGAGTTTCAGGATGTCCAATTCCACTCCGAGCAAAGTATAACTAATTCAGGCCTGACACCAGTTGCGTCCTTCAAAAAAGCAAATAAGATCACTCACCAGCGGCTACGCGCCGGCGTGCCGCGCAGCTGTTGGCCATGGCAGAGGATCTGGGAGACTTGAAGGCGACTCCTTGGGGTACGGGGGGTGCTGGACTCGCCGCCGGCGGATGGATGGGTCGTTCTCCCGGGGTGGCGCTGCAAGGAGATGCCAGGTAAGGACTGACCCCTACAGGGTCAAGCACGGACCTCACTTGACTGGGTCCGGGAAAAGGCAAAACCAGTACTCAATGAGGACAAGGACCAGGTATAGCTTGGCCCGTGGACTAGCAGGGGACAATTTAACAAAAGGACCAAGACTAGGGCTAGGTGTTTGGTTCTGAGGGAGCTGAGCAGCTGGTAAGTTTGTAGGCTATTATGTATCTTGTGGGTGGCGAGCAAACCAAGACTCGAGATCATCAGGAAACAATATACCAAGTCATGGTCATGTGCTTTCAATCAAAGAATAGCTTTTGATGTGGCGGTTGGAGTTTGATACGGTCTCACATGTCGCTTTCATGGGGTCATCCGAAAGCTCCACCAATTCGCTAGACACCGATACAGGTTGATGAACCCTAGTTCGACCAGCCCATCAATACCGCAGGTGACGGGTTCCTGAACTCCAGGTCACTTCACCTCTCGAGGAACCGCCGTCCACAGCGTTGGAGAAATCGGAGCTTGCCCCCATCGGGACGCCGTGGACCTGGCGGAGAAAGCGTCCTGGATCCTGGAGAATGAACCATGTTCCGAAGACCAACCTCGGGTTTGGGGGCCCCATGTGGTCCTTTGCAGAAAAGTCTGGCGGAACTGGAGATCAAAAGGTCGAAAGTTCAATAGAATATTTGACCACTTGGATGCGAGCAGAAGCCGCAGAAGGTGGTGCACACCAACAGCCAACAGCCAATGGAGACAATGGACCTCAGCGTCCCAGAATTTCCTGTTATAACAGGGCAAAGGTGGAAAGAGATGAAGGTGCCCATGCATGTCTTGTCACCTTCGATTAAGCATTTCGAAGCTGGCTGAAAAGCAGACCTCCTCAATGCTAGGTGGACAGAAAAGCACCAGGCAGCCGCCCAATGCGCGGGGTATCGCGGGGTCTTCAGACGCAGTTGGAGCGCATTCTTCGCCGTCCAGTTGGAGAAGGTGGCGCAGGTGGCAAAGCCAAGCTGCAGAAGCAGATTCTGGATGTGACATGTCTTTTCAAGCCTGGAGGCCCGGAGATATCCATGTTCAAGTGGTGACCAAGCAGTGTTTGTTCCCCAAAGTTGAAACTCTTTTCGCCAAGTATACTTTGAATAAGTTATAAAGCTGCTTGAGTTTTTCAGGACTACCATGGACTACTTCGTTTGGTAGAACATTTTCGGTGTTAAATAAGTAGGAAGACCGACACCCGGTGTTCCGACTTGGGTCCGGAGACAGTTCGACAGTCACCATCCAGGCCGCCCAGGCCATCCATCATCCATCCATCCCATCTCACCCCGACCGAGCTGCGACCCACCGGTGCCCGTGTCCGGAGCCGAACGGACGTGGCAGGACTGGAAGGACCTCCGTTGCGACCTCTTGGACCTCCACCGAGCGGTGAAACGGTGCGAACACGCAGTCACGGGCGGACCCCAAACGAGACATGTGTTTCTCATGGTTCAGTGGCTAAGATGTGGATCTACCTCAGTTGGGGGTGATCGATGTTGGTACCCGTTCTGGAACTGACATGCAAGTGGAAAACCTGTTTTGTAGAGGAAACTAGTACTTCGGGGCCATTGTTAGTTCTGAGTCAATGCCAGAGATGGTGTGGGGATATCTACTCCAGTCTTTCATTGGGCGACTCAACCTCTTTGGGGTTGGGGGATTGGAAGACGAACCGCATGGACCCGACGCTTCGGGCTTCGAACGACTCGTATCTCCGAGGCTCTCAGGGGAACTTCCGCGCGAGGTCCAGGCGAGATCCGAGACTCGCGCTACGCGATGCGCGTGACCAAACCACCGTCCACAGCGCGACACGACACTGGACGTCCTTCAATCCAGCCATTCTCCACTCCTTCTCATGCCAGATCTCTCCACAGGCACAGCAGGAGTCACAGCCTGTTCAGACAAGCTTTCCTCGACCATGCTGCGAACATTGACGAGTATGGGAACGGCACTGGCGTGAGCCTCTCGTCCGGCCCGTTTGCGTGACCCACCCCACAGCTCGTTTGCGGGCCCCAGTGGAACAGGCCGTCGACTGCACTCCAGACCAATCCGACAAGTCAGAGCCCACAAAGGCCGCCTGTCCGCCCCTTGAACCCCCCCACAGAAAAAAAACGCCCCGCCCCCAGCAATGATTCCAAGGGCCGCAGGAACTGCTGCAGTGCAGAAGTGGTTTTGTGTGAGATGTGTTTGTGTGCCCTTGGCGTGAACTGCAGCTGGCGAGGTATGCTGGATGCATGATCTCTCAGGTAGTGCAGCGCGCTTGTGGCGCAGTCCTGGGTTTTGGATCACGCTCCTTCCCAGAAACTGGCATCCCTGCTTCTCCCCTGTGTGAAAGCTCAGCCAATGGGGCCGACCCTTACACCTATGAGATCTATGAGGGCAATTTGGGTTGTGCTTGGTATGACCTTCCAACACCAGGAATGCCTTGACAAGCTCCCCAAGTCCTCCAAAGCTCCATACCAATACCCTGAATGGCTAGACTGGCAGATCTTGCTGGCCAAACAGTCTGATTCATTCCTCCAGGCTTACTGGACTCAAGAGTGGAAGTCGCTGGTCAGGTTGGACCACGTTTCGCTTCAAAACTGTGATGTGTTCGACGCTGGCCGACTCTTCCGTGGGATCAGTTGATCGCTGCCTTCGACCGCATGTCTTTGCTTCTCTTGAGGCTGAATTGAATGGTTCCAAGCCCCCACAATCAAACGACTGGCATAAAACCAATATTGAATGGCTGGTGTCACGTTTGCTCGAGAACAAATGAAGGGTGAAGCTGTTCTTGACATGGGCAGATGCGCTACGAACAGACGCTGTTTGATCTATTTCCGGGCGCTCGCCATTCACGAACCAGTAGTTCAAGAGCTGGCCTCCTTTGCCACCTATGCCACTTTGATACATCAAACGTATTGCACAGCCACACGGTGCAGTAACAGTTGATCTCCACAAGTAGTATACGTACCAAGTCCCCTCCGTGCCCACTTGGTTTTGAGAATAGTATCGCTCTACCGCTCCTCTAGCGCCGAGAAACAGACATACCTAGGCCGGATATGGCCGGATCCTATAGAGGCCAGTTTCAGGAGTCCCTCAGTGCGCCGAAGAGACGGCATGGGAGGACGACTTCTGAGTCACCTGACGTTCCAAGATTGTTGACGCTTTAAGCCAAATTGATCCAATGATATCCGATGTTTGATATGTTTTTGATATACTGTCACTGTCACTGTGATTTCGAAGTGAATCGGTGAATCGCACTGCAGTGAAAGGCATTCACCAAAGTTTTTGGGCTGTGGTAAAAATAGACAACCGACCCACCCCCCTAGATCCCAAAGAACACCACTAGAGTCACTATAGAGTCACCAGTAGAGTCCAGAACCTGGTCTTCTAGTGCATAGACTGCACCACCGGCACGCCACTACCGGCACGCCGTGTCGAACCTGGTCGCCCGGGCGCGGTGAAACCGCTCTCACGGCAGGCGGAGTCCGAGCGACCACGCTTGCCCTCGGTCTTTGCAGCCTCCTGCTGGGATCGTCAGTCTAACCCACAAGGGATGGGGTCTACAGAAGGGGTCTAGGCAAATGATATGTGTAGAAGGGATCACCTATGGTCACCTAATCCTACAGACCCCCCCCAGTCCCGTGTTCACCATCGGTCGGGACTCCTGAGACTCGGTGATGGGATCTTCAGGAGTTCGGATGAGGATGTCACATGGGGGTTTTGAAGGGCCCAGGGATGGTTGCTGACTCTAGTCTACGAGGGGCCTAGCAACATCATTCCATACATGTTCGATCGGTTGTACACATAACGAAGCCAAATGAAGCCCAGTTCTTCGCACGTCATATTTCAAGCAAATTGGGTGTTCTTTTTGCATGGAGCTTCAACCAAATCATCTTTTAACTGGAGTAGAGCAAGTCTGGGGTTAACCATGAAGTCTTTGGATTGGGTGTGGGCATCTTCCAGCAAGTCTGTCAACCATTTCAAAGCATGAAATCATCGAATTTTAGGCCGGCATTTTCCCCAGGCCCAGTCACCACGAATGCACGCGAACCAAACCCAAGGATGTAGGCAACATTCACCATTCAAAGCTCCCAATTTAACAACAAAACCCAGCAACCAAACCGGAAAGTGTTTCTTCGACCTGACCTATTGCAAAGGTTGACTTTGGTTGTTGTATATGATGCGGCTGCGCTTACTTGGTTGTTGCAAGACTTTCACTCTAAATACATTTGCCCAGTTTCTTGAGCATATACTCAAAAGATTTGGTTGAGAGGTTGGGTTTTGGAAGATTTGGGGCCATCTCCATCAGGGGCCACCACTTGCACATTGAAAGGAAACAGCCTGACAAGGGGAAAGCCATGTGACCACCACTGTCTTGCTTAGGTTCACGATTTGACAAGCTATTTGGACCGTTGGGCAAGTTGGGCTAGCTTGAATACGTGCCTTTGGAACTATGATGATCTATGAATCAAACATGCCCATAATGCCCATCATCCCATATACCATATCCACTGGCCCCAACCTCATGGCTGGTAAGATGATGTATAATTAGATGTCTTTTGTTCACAGACACACTGATGTTGTCGGCAGATCTTCGGATCAACTGCTTCTTCATGAAGCACACCGACCTCACCAGCTGCCCTCACCGGTCGCTGCCGCCGGTCTCCCAGTCTCACCAGCCACCGGGAGCACCGGAGCACCGGTTTGACCGAGGCGACAAGGACCTGAAGTTGTTGAACCGTCCGGGTCACCCATGGCGCCACGGGAAGACGAGAAGTCATTGGTAGACGGGAGAGCAGACTGTGAAGACGAGAAGTAAATCAATTGGTGTTACTAGATGGATGACATATATTTGAAGGATGATTGAAACATGTTTGACCATGATCCCTTTTTCCCCACCTGCCAGGTGAGGGTTGTTAGATTTTATCACAGTTGTTCTTCCTTCCTCCTTCCTTCCTCCTTCCTTCCTTCCTTCCTTCCTTCCTCCTTGCTTCCTTCCTCGCCAATCTTCATCGCCTCGCCAATCTTCATCGCCAATCTGCTTCGCCAATCTGCTCCGCCGATCTTGTCTGGCCAGCTCCGGATCGCAGTGTGCACCCCTGGACCTCAACCGCAAGGATCGCAGTGTGCACCCCTGGACCTCAACCGCAAGGATCCGATCGCAGTGTGCATCCCTGGACCTCAACCGCAAGGATCCGATCGCAGTGTGCACCCCTGGACCTCAACCGCAAGGATCCGATCGCAGTGTGCACCGCTGGACCTCAACCGCAAGGATCCGATCGCAGTGTGCACCGCTGGACCTCAACCAGATAGTTTGCCAGATAAAATGCCAGATAGAATGCCAAGTAGATTGCCAGATAGAATGCTGCAAGAAGATATGCCAGATAGTATGCCAAATAGTGTGTCAGATAGATTGCTAGATACATTGCCAGATAGAATGCCAGAAAATATGCCAGATAGAATGCCAGATAGAATGCCAGATAAAATGCCAGATAGAATGCCAGAAGATATGCCAGATAGAATGACAGATAGTATGCCAGACAAAATGCAAGATAGTATGCCAGACAGTCGATCCAAACAAGAACAAGATCGATCCAAAAGAAAACAAGATCGATCCAATAGACAACAAGAACAAGATCGATCCAATAGTCAACAAGAGCAAGAATGTCATGGTGGGGATCACTCGAAGTAAAGTAATTGTTTTTTCAGAGGTGCTATATTGCTATATGGGATTCTTTCGCCGAAAGGTCCACTCCAAAATAAGACTGGACTCCCAAAGATATTCACCAATTGGATTTGGCAGGCTAGTCTTGTTCTAGAAAGCTCGCAAACGACGTGGTCTGAAAATCAGTCCCATCACTTCCGGCATACTGTATCCCCTTGGTTTTGCAGATCAGATGATGTTAGGAGCCTGGTTCCTGGGTGATGGGTGAATCCCCTGGCATGGTGAAGATGTTTAAGCCCGGTCACCTCAGGTGACTCCCCCGACCAGCCACCCGACTCTTGTCAGTGGATCCAGGCGGATCCTGGTACCAGTGGAGGGGCCCTGAAATCCAAAAATTCAGTGAACTGTGGGATTTTGAAACCCAGCTGATTGAGCATTGTTCAGAACCTATAATTAGGTGTTCAGAACCTTAGCACCTCCTACAAGGACCGTTCGCTCCAAAGGTTTTGAACAACGCTCAGCTGTTTGCCAGGTTGTTATGCTCCGAACATCTTTGCTTGGGACCTTTGCCACGTGGGCGTGGAGGACTGTCACAGCTTCGGGACGGTCGGACCCCCGACCATGTCTTCGTTCGCTTCGGCGCTTCGGGTTGGCGCCATCTTTCCTCAAAGGCTACACTGCAGCAAACAAACTATATGCTCCAGGACCTTCAAAGTGACCTCTTTGGAGTCTCTAAGTGATCTTTGGAGTCGGCCGAAGTGACCTCATCCGGGGATCTCCAAAGGCGGCCGACTATGCATTTGCTTCACAGTGTGCGTTCACGGCATTCACCAGGCTCTGACCCCTCCTTGCATGGCACAACCTGAAGTTTGGGCGCCCCAAGGGCTCTGAGTTTTGCGGCATCACCAGGCTCCAAGGGCGCCACGACGCCAAGCCCCGACCCTTGGACCAAATCCGGACGACGGAGGGGTCAGCAGAGGAGGTGGAAACAGACGAAGACTCTGTGTGTACAGATGAGATGTGTGAGACAAGTTATATCTGTAGTGTGTAAGGACAAAGCCCTCCAACCACCCGGTAACGACGTTGCCCTTGATCCATTTGGTCTATCTACAACAGAGCCAGGCTGAAGCAGATGGAATCTGGGACATCAAAGGACACATTCCCTTAGGGCTCCAAGCTACAAATACCTCTTCAAAAGGTATTTAGAGCCGCTAAACCCATCCGGAACACCTTATAAACAGATGTATTTGGAGCCCATGGGGGTTGTGACCGTTTCTCCTATGTTTGTGGCTTTTATGACACCCGGGTTGACGGTTGCCAGGATGATGTGGACGACTTGCAGCTTCGTGTGGCCTATCGTTTGAGGCCAGGGGCCTTTTTTCTTTTTTGCTTGGAGGCCGATTGCCGAGTTGATGCACTGTGTTTCCCATTGATCTTCCCTTCAAGGGAGTCATGCCAGTCACCACCCAAAATGCACCTGAAAGACCTCGAAAGAACCAGAACTGATCGGTCAGCCAGTGCCAGCTCGTTGGAACCCCCATGGAATTGTGGAACGCTGTGATGAGGCCCAATGGAAACCACAGTGTTGTTCCTAAGCCAGCCAGAAGTTACAAGGTGTTTTGAAGCTTTCTCTGATGCTGTGGGTCCAAGCATGCCGAGCCGCCGCTCCGTCTCGCGCCGACGCTCCGACGCTCCGACCAGGTCTCGCGCCGAGCAGCTGCAGAAGTCGGATCTGGAGCAACTGCGACAGCTGCAGCGCAAAGAGATGTCCGAGGCCATCAAGGGCTGCACAGTGCAGGATCCGTATCACCCCAGGAGTAGTGATCCAGTGCAGGTTCCATTGGTGGGTCACGGTGGGTCTATGATCCTTTGGTGGGTCAGTAATATATCCAGTGCATCCCAATAAAATCCAGGCAAACCACGAACACGGTCGCGGTAACCAGTGGTAAAGGCGATATCCACTACGACCGAGGTCCGAAGGCCCCTGATTCCGCAGAGAGGTGACTGGGATCCGGATTCCTGATCCACTGGGTGGGTTTTCTCCAACAGGGACGCACTCAGAATGTTCTGGGTCACATGGAGACACCCCACTCAACCAGAACAGGTGTTCGTTCGGCAGTCGGTCAGTGATCCAGTGCATCCACGGGTGGGTCGGTGTATGCCTAATCAATTGTCGACCGTTCTGCGTGTGGGAGGAGTTCTCGTAGCAAAACTGACTACGTGTGGCAGCCGATGTGGTTTCTGTCCATGTTCCTCGAACTTGGAGTCTTTTTGCAAGACAAGAATTCAAACCTAGGGTGGAGGCAACCACCACATACCCCTTGGTTTTGCTCCAGTAATTTGTTTTTTTTTACTGGATGAACTCCCGTTTGTCTTTTTTTTGGTTTGTGTGTGTGTTTTCAATTGTTTTCCTGGTTCCTCAAGCAACCGCAATATACCACAAGCACATTGTGAGGAAATTGCTCTGAAGACTTGGTTGTGGCATGTGTCAAATGTGTACGACGATGAACTCAACAAGGTACCTTGAGAGAGTACAAATATGGGTGTGTATCTTAATAGAGACACCCTGGCCCAATGGGTATATATAAACTGTTCTAATTCCCTTCTTCCAGGGGGGTCGAACTGGGATGTCTCCCTATGTTAGTACACACCATTTACACACCCATATTAGCTACATTAATGTTATATTGCACACCCATATTAATGTTATATATATATAACTCCCTGAAACAATCATGCAAGAGTTCGGCCTTTGGAAGACCATTTTCCTCTACTTTCAGGGGGGGGTGTTCAGCTTCGGTGATTGTCTAGCAGGGAGGGTATTTACATCGCATTGAGTCAGGAATCTCTCCAAAAGCGAGCAGTCAACTGTCTTAAACACTGCCCCCTGGCCCGGTCGTTCTATCCAATGGTTCTCAACCAGCTGGTTGTTGTGGCCACCAGTCTGCTGTTGTCTCACTGCAATGGCTAGAATTGGTGGGTGTTTTAACCCGTGGCCGATAGATTCGCTGGCATGCTTTGGGCGGCAGAAAACCCATGTTCTACCCAGACTCTCCAAAGAGCCCTTGGTCCAAAACCTACAGATTTGATCCCTCCAGAGGATTTGGGTCCAGGGTCGCGCTTGGGTTTGTATACATATATATATATATATGTGATTTTATCCTGTCAGGCTTGAGCTTGGAGCTATACCTTCTTGTGATATTGCACCTCCACCACAAGAACAACTGACCAAACCCTGATGCCAAACGCCTGATGCCAACTTCTGCTTTGATGCCGTCCGCTTGGAGGCGGACGAATTCATGCAAGGCTTTGATGCCCAACACTGGCTTCAAAACCAGGCGCGACGGTCTGTCGAAACGAAGAAACACCAGGCGCCACAGTTCTTTTTGGTGTTTGTGTTTCCCAGACGCGACTAGGGGACTTGAATCCTTTGGAGGGATCGGACCCGAATCCATTGGAGGGGTCTGGGGTCGTAGCAATCCCGCATCCCTAGGCCCTAGGCCTTGAGGGACCAAGGGCTGTTTGGAGTGTTTGGTTTCGGATTTGACTTGCACGTTGAGGAATCATGTGGGTTGTGTGAGAACATTGATTGCATCATATGATATTGCATCCCTTTGATTAGGGTTCACTTTGTTTCGGTGTAAAAACATACTATATATAGTTTATTGCTACTCGCAAATCTGGGAATGAAGTTCCATCAACGGCATCGTTTGCATGGGTTTTAAGTCAAACAAGCCGATGGCTGTGAATCACCATGTTTCATGTATTTTCATGTATTGTTTGGCCAGCTGTGGGATTGGAGGCTCCACCAGACCCTGTAGGTCCGCTAGGTGGTGCTTTTCGAGGTGGTGGTTTTGGATGATTCTGATGTCGTTGTTCAACCTTTACTGAGGATGATTGAACCCACTGACTGTTTTTTTTTGTTTTCGTGACTTGAAACCACCAACCAGGCCCGAATTTCGCTGAGTTCCTGAAAGATCGAACCGACCCCTTCAGGTCGAATGCATGGAGATGGGGCTATATATATATATGGGAGGTCAGTTTCTGTAGGTCAGGTTCACGAACCTTGGCCAACTTGACCAGAATTCCGTCCGATGGTTCTGATGATTGAGTTGAGGAACGTGATTGAGTTGAGGAGTGCATACAATCAAAAGATCCTGAAATGAATCATGGGAAAGGGAAAACCACTTGTTTATAGAGGAACATGGTTATCCAAGAATTTGTTCTCTACTTTCAGGTTTTTGGATTTTGTTTATTTGATGCCACAATTCCGATATGTCCGCTTTGGTCGTTGGGGCGAATGTCATTGTGGCGGATTGGCAAGATATGGTAAATTCGGATCCTCAGTGCAAGGAGTGGGGTGTGGCCCCCTGGCCCTGGCTGGGTAAACTGGTCTATTTCAGTTCCACAACTTGGGGTGTCGACTGGGAGGTCTCTCCTAATTTTAATACACACACCAAATTGATTTTGCTGAAAGACTGGTGCTCACCATTTGAGAAGCTTGAGAAGCTCATGGGGCTTATTCGCTCCATTGGCCAATCTCATTTCACTTTGACAAAGAAAGAACCCAAAGTGCCTTCTTTGTGGAGGTGAAGCTGAGAGCGGCGACATTCTCAACGACTGCAATATCTCACACCCTAGCTAATCATATGCCATATGCCAATTCTTGACTCCAACTGGACCCATTCAACCCAGCATATCCCAGCTCCAACCAAGCTGAATCGGATATTATCATCACCTTATCATCACCACGTGACGCGGCATGAACGGAGCCAGCTTAGCAACTGTCCTGCAAGAGCCCCAAAAAGAGTCGAAGTAACCTCAGTGCGCCCAGGACTCCACCGGTGCCCCCAGGACGCCAAAGTGGTTTGGTTCGACTTTTCCCAGTGCAAACGCATCATCTCGCCAGGGGCCTGTGCCCGAGAAGGCCTCTGCTGGGCCACCGGAGCAGAGGTCCAGGACAGCCAGGTGGGCCAGATTGGCGGATTGGCAGCGAATTGCTGTGATTGTCCACCAGGAGGAACCGATCACACTATATTGTCACACTTCAAGATCCTTTTTTCTTGGAAGCCTTGGGTCTGCCTTAATGAAGAGCTGTAATGACGCTAAACTAGCCTCAACAACACGCAAAACTCCGACACCCGGAGTCCATCATACACGGATGGAAGACCGGCGAAGTCACTCAGTCACCAGAGCCATCCACGTCATCGGAGTGACTCCGTCGCGGGTCGCGGTCGGAGTCTCTGCCACTTCGGGAGCGACTCCGGGTGCCAATGAGGCACGAAAAGTGAGTGGGGCGGCGAACAGTTTTTGGCGTAGACCCCCAAAGAAAGGTGACTAGAACATACTAGAACATAGATGGACATAGTAAGACTCCTATAACCATAGAATGGATCATATATAATATAATGACTTCCTGGGCCCTGTTTGCATGGAGTCTGGCGAGGCCGTCTCGTGCAGCGGGCCCCTTACCACGTACACTGGGGAGGCGGCTGCAGCGCCGCTTGCCGCCGCCGGTGTTTGGTTGAAAGCTGGTGAGGTGAAGAGGAAGAACAAGAACTGAAGGAAACGACTGGTCCTTGGTCCTTGGTCATGTTGGACTGCATGCTCGTTCGGTGATCTATTTGGATTCTGGATCAAAACGAAGGTTTGATGCAAGTCACCCAGATCTTGGAGTCTATTTTTTTTTGCAACAATGATGTGCTGTATCCCTTCATGGTATTGGAATTCGAACAATCAGTCTAGCGGCGCCTTCATTCAGGCAAAGGTAGCACAGGTCAGGGATGTTACATCAGTTGCAGTTGCCAAACTCTTGAAGGAGGACGTGACCTCCAGCAAAGATCACCACGTATCGTGTGAGAATCAAAACTCTGGACCAAGCAGCTCACTATCCCTGGCAGGACCAGGAAGATGCAGTATAGACAGAGAACCAGAGAGAGAGAGAGAGAACGAACATTATTTGAAGAGATTGATTATGAATGATTGTGATAGATTCAAAAAGATAGAGATGGAGAGAGAGAGAGGGAGGGAGAGAGATAGAAACACACGATTGAACGGCTGAGATTTCTGGAATACTTTTTACTTTTGGGGAATCTTCCTGACTCTGCAGTTGCAGATGTGTCTCGCAGAGACTTGACCCAATTTTAAAATCGTTGAAGAGCTGAAGTACACAGGGTATGATGTCATATTTTCAAGAACATCAACTGAGCAAGCACGAAGAAGATACAGAGAACAAAACTTCCAAATGCTACAACCTGCTTGTTTGGGGAGATCGTACTAGCCTGCTCTTTGCTTAAAGCGTTCAAAAGCCGCGCTCAAAAGGTGTTCATCCCCATACCAACGACGGAACTGTATGAAGGTGGGTTGAGGCCATTTATAGAACTTGCCGACTTGCTGTTCCTTCTTGTTTGCCAAGTGCGAAGGATGAGAATGCATAAGGCTTGGTCGGAGATATGGCAAAGCGATAATATAGCTTTTCTGTGGCACGTTTCAGATGCTCATGTATTGATACAGGTGTGCCTTTTGGAATGACATGCATCTCACCTTCTTCGCTTGAACCCGAAAAGGCGATGAAGTTGAGGCAGGAAGCTGCCAGGATGGTCTTCAACAGGAGGTTGCTCAAAAGGGTCAACACATGTTCTTCAAGGCCAGAGCTCTGCTGGAAACTTCACCGCTGCCAGGGACGAGGTTCCGTGGCGCTGCCGGAGCCCGTCAGACTCGCCGAAGGCGCCCCCCGGTGGTCCGCGTGGGTTTGGAGCCCCGTTCAAGCACGAGCAAGGTGGTCCGTCGACCCGGACGCCAAGATCCATCACAGACAAGCCTTTGAACATGACTTGAAGGGTCACTGGGACCGAAAGAAGATAGGCCACATACACATCAATCGCTGGAACACATCAGTCCCAACCAGACGTAGACCTGCCTTGCCACCGTGACATGACCTGCCTTGCCACCGTGAATTCTGCCCCGCGCCCTAAGACACCTGAGATTGCCGGTACATTGCTTCAGTGGTCGTCACCGGGGGTGATGGTGGTGGTTGCGGCGTTCCGAGCGGACTGTGATTGCGGTGTGAATGATTGTGGGAACCCAGGAAGATCAGAAGTTGGCTAAAGTTTAAAGAGAGCACAGTCAAAGTAATTCAGTAAGTATGTTATAGTGTGCTTGTCCATGTCCCTCATGAGCAGATATGTAACTATGAAGAAAAAGGGAGACTCGGCATACTGACCAAAACATATATAGGAAACTCGCTGTTCATGAAGCAGATTCTGTGAAACTATCCGATTCAATTAGCAAACATCTTCATGGAACTCTTGTGCCATGGGGTTAGTACGTCAGAGGGGGAAAAAAACCAGAGTTAGGACCCTCAAGATACTATTAAGATCCAGAGGTTGAAATTTTATGAAGTTTTCAAGATGAAGCGGCGGAAGCGGTTTCCTTATGATTTCGAGGGAAAGCTGAGATTCCACCAAGTGCACCTGAACTGGTCGGTCCTCCGAGCACGTTTAACTCCCTCGCTCGCGGTGCGAGCACCGAGTGCACGGTGCCCAAGAAACAAAGGGATGGATTCCTTGAGTATTTTGAGTTGAGAGAGTGCATGTAGACTCTTGATTAATAACCCACTGCCCCACAGGAAGAGGTTTGTCAATCCATGTCTGAGGGGGGTATATGAATCAAGAGTCAACATGACCTTCCAGGACCATCCAAGGGGTGTTTTTGGCTGGACTATCCCACACTACCTATAGGCTTCCAGACAGGGCATCCCTTGGATGGTCCAGGTTAAATAAATGCCCTAAAAATCATACAAAAGGGATACCCCTTGGAATAAACCCTATAGAATGGGGGAGGTCGAGCTCCAAAATGACCTAGCATTTTATAGAGATTTTCTATAGAATCAAAAGTCAACCTACCTGAAAAAGACCCATTCTGAGGATATCTGAGGTGAGAGAATCATATGTTGATGGATCACTAGGTTGAGCACCTTCATTCTATAGAGAATATATGAAAATTGAGGGCATTTTATAGAGGACAGAGGTTTTGATTCTATAGAGAGAACCTGGAGCAGTGGAAGGTTGAGATGTTGATTTTAGCGTGGATGGATGTTTTACAGTGAGGTAGGTTGGATTCTCATTCTATAGAAAGCACTTGAATTTGTGGAGTCTTGAGTTTTGATTTTATAGTCTCAGAACCTTCGAAAAGTAGAAGGTTGAGAGTTTATTTTAGAGTGGATGGATGTTTTACAGTGAGGTAGGTTGGATTCTGATTCTATAGAAAGCACTTGAATTTGTGGAGTTTTGATTTTTGAGTTTTGAGTTTATAGTCTCAACCAAGCTCTTTTCAAGCCAGACGTGGTAAATTACCTTTCAGGTGGGGAAAGACCCTGAGGAACATTCTAGAAACCAATGCCACTTGGA